>JAHWXV010656701.1:0-11558 GCA_024586415.1 Phrixothrix hirtus
TTTATCTTAAACAGACTTCGACTTAATCCAAGCCAAGAGAAGATATACCGAGAAGTACATTTTTTTTGACAACTTTTTACCAACCTTAGCTACACCATACCCCCCTATTCTACCGCTTTGCTACTGAGCTAGAATCCGTGACAAAATGCCTAGCAGTAGCAAACTTCCTTATCTACAGCACCTTAATCGGGGGTGGTTACAATATACCTCGGAGCGAAGATTTAGCTACCTTGACCATAATTTCCCTGATTTCAAAAACGGAAGCGCAAATAGTGAAGTTTACCGTTTACTTCGGTTAAATCATTGACATTATCATGCCCCACGACATCTAGTCTAGAAGATCATCCTCTGAATTCGCTAAGTGACTAGGCCTACTAGAGTACCTCTGAATAAGAGATAGTTTTTATATTAGACATCTTCGCTAAGGCACGCAAAGAAAGGTTATCAATGGAGTAATTCTTTGTGTACAACTAGATAAAGGTATATCTAGGTATAATTTACTCTATAGTTCGGGGTAAATCCTACTTTACAACCCGATAATGGATAGTACTATTAACAAAGTAGAATATATACAAGTAGTCTACTCATTTATAGCATAAAGAATGCAGTAATTCCTGATTTCCATTCAGATATAGCATATTAATGTTGCTAAGCTATACGGCTATATTCAATGTAAAACAGTTTGAAATAACTGTTTTTTTCACACGACTACTTCAGCTAGAAGTATAATATTGAAATTATTTTAATTCCACAGTGTAGGTGAAATTCCCGGATGAAATCCAACGGGTAGAGTCCTTTCAGTATTATTAGCTATTGACGACGGCGCCGTAGCAATCAGAAATCGGAGAAATTTGAAAGAAAGTTTGAGAGATGTTTCAAAAAAGGAATTTTTTAGCAGAAAACAACAAAACCCCTGTAACCGTTACAATCAACAGCAATAAGGGGACTTGGCGCGTGTATTAAATTGAACACCAAACGTATTAGCTGATATGGAAGGATAGGCAACACATATCACACATTGCATAACAAACGACATTATAAAGAACCACTTTTATACATAACGGCATCCATGTGACGGATAAAGTCGTAAACTATTTTATTAATAAACTTAATAAATGTTGAATTTTATTAAACACACCCAATTCCAGAAAATAGTAACGTCTTAGATGCCTCCAAGAAATAAATTATAAGCACTCGTTCAGTTACATTCCAAAGTTAACTCGTGAATTGTATTTATTATATTGTAACATTTTGTTTTTAAAATCGTAACGTTTTGTTTTGTACATCAATTACTTTTCAAAATTTGGCTTCATAACAAGAAATTGCCTTTAGATTGGTTACAATACAAGACGAACGTTTTATAATTTAGGATGTGTTGTAAATTGAACCGCTAGAAATTAATTGAAATGGATCGCATACTTTATTTTGTTGAAACTTTGTAGTCTGTATTCGGGTTCTACAAATGACGTTCTCTGTCAAATTATAAATACCTTCAATGAATTTTTGGTAAAATTTACATATATAATTAACTAGCATAGATTATTTCTTCAAGACCGCTTCGCAAGCCTGTGTACATAGTCGTAAATCAATATGTTGGAATAATGATATTTTACTAGACGTATGCTGTAGGATCGCTATATTTTAAATCTGTCCTTTCGTTTATCAAGTAATTAATTTTTGTATTTTTATCATTAGCTTGAATTCTTGAATTCAAAGAGGCAGCTCCCGATCGTGATGAAAGAGTCCTTACGATGAAATGGGAACCTTCCCAGCTGACGTAGGATACAATCGTGCCTAAGGAAGTTAACGTAACAAGATCATACTTTATTTTGCTTAGAAGTGTTTAATTAGACTGGTGTCAAATGTATTTCTGCAACATGGTATGCAAATATTTATATCTGTTATCGACGCTGCTATATCTGGAACACCAGGCATATCACCTGATACGCCGGAATGTAGTATTTACTTCGTTGTAATTGTTTCCTGTAATCTTCGAATTTATTAACTGTACCTTTCAATTGAATTATTTCAGTGTCTGTTAATAGTTTGTTACCAATTCTTAAACGATAGTAAACCTTCATTCCGTTTCAGTAATGTATACGTATTTATACAAATAACCTACAAAATTATGCACTAGCTACGACTACATAATTTTTCCAATTTCGTATTTAATTCATTTTTTGCTATATTTAACTTAAGAAGTAGACATTATACCAGCATACAGTGTTCAGATTGATGCCAAGTAAAATAGTCTAATTTTCTGGGTTTTCTTTTAGAATAATTACACTATTACGGTACATTACATTACATTTCGATATTTAGTTCTACCAAGTGAATTATTATTAACATCTTCATTTCAGAATTTTGTGTTGGTTCAATGGAGTTTTTCTCGAGAAAAGTCTCTGTTTTATTCAGTCTTTAACTATAATGTTTGCTAATTCAGATAAATAACATTGCTACATAACACGAATGTCAATCTTCAATTTTGCTACGCCAGGTCTTGGACGCTGTTACTATTATTGTTAGCTCAGGTGTGTTCCAGATGTTAGCTTTAACCTCGAAAAGCACATTCATTAATTTTGCTTGTGACGTGTTCCAATAGGAACATACATTTACTGTTAAGATTTCATAGGATAGACGTACATGCTATTAGTTAGACTTAACCCCGAAAGTCACATTCATTAATTTGTCCTTACGACATGCGTCCCGAAAGGAGCATAAAATTATTGTTACGGCTGTAGTTGTTGTATAGATAGTGTTATCCAGGTGGCATAAACGTTATTGTTATGGATACGCTCTTTTCTTGAATTTCTTCCTTTTTGTCTTAGCTCCGGATTGTTGTCAATTTCGACTAGATTTGGAACGCCATAGTCAAGAAAACCTATCTACCTTGATTATAATAAACCGTTTGACGTCCGTGTTGCAATAGTTGGCGCAAATTACACGCGGCGGACCCGGCCAAAATTTCTGATCCACACCAACTCCTGGAAACTACTGAGCCCAATTCGAAAACATTCAACGCCAATGCGTGAGACAAGTCAGCGCTACACATGTAATCGGACATCCAATGATATTCAGTTATGATGAACATTCTACGGTAGTGATTGTGTAAACTTCATCTTGAGGATGCTGGAGACATTCACAGAGAGCTCAAAAGATTTCGGTATTAATAATAGTAGCATTTAGTTGCCACTTTTGTAGAGCAGATGCATTAATACTGATTAACTGGAATATGTGACGGACCGAGAGTGTTTTAAAGTGGGCTTTAAAGTAGACTTACTTACTAAATGTTCTTTTCGGTTTAATGTACCTATTTCTTTATACAATTGAGTGTAATTATGTGTGATAATTTCTTTTATATACATTCTTTTTAATATACAGGTGTTAAATGTTAAATTTTAAATGATAACTAATGACAATTGATCTATATACAATATACAGGGAGGTTCATTAGGAAACCAACCTGCTAATCTAACGTTCTACTAATTTCATAGTCAGACTTTGAAATATTAAGTACCTTCAGAAAAGCATTAAATAATAATAATTTTCATATATACAGGATGTCATGTTTAAAGTTCATTAGTATTCACTGATTTTTAGCAATAATACGTCTTGGGCCGTCAGCCTGACTGCTATCAAGTGAATCACATTGTGTTATCTGCCTATATATAGGGCGAGCCGTAAGATTAGATTCTTCATTTTTAAAGTCACAAAAGTGGTGCTTTATATTCCCAACTACCTTATTTTAGGTCATTTAACTCCAGTACCCCGCAATACCTGCAGAACATCTGGTTTCTGCCTACATGTAAGAGTAATATCGAATTTACCGAATGATTCAAAATTAATGACGCTTATAACTCATGATTAGTCTTTATCTACAGTACTCTGGCGCGTAAGCATGGTAGATACACGAGCATTTATTACTGTAGTTAGTTGACCGTGCCTAATACACTTGTCCTATGTTTTGTTTTAGACTGTGACAAGTTGTTCATGTTTTTAAAAACTATTTCAATCAGTTTCATTCAATTTCTAAATCAACCGTTCAGAGAACAATAAAAAGATTTCAAGAAGACAGGATTATAAAAGACCGACCAAAATATGCGACAAGTTAGGAAAAAAGTGAAGAAGTGCTCCTGTCTTTCACTGAAAACCCCAGCATTTAGACCTAAACACATGAAACTGATGAAGTTTCTGTTAGAAAGAACTTAGAAAATTATAATTACTATCCATGTAAGTCACAATTTGCACAAGAGTTTTTACAAGACGATTTCGATCGAAGAATATAATTTTGTGAAATTATGCTGCAAAAAATTAATGAAAATCACATCTTTTAAAATACATTATTTTTCGATGAGGCAGTTATTATTTTGAATTGTTAAGTAAATAGGCATCATTATAGATTTTGGAGTGATTAAAATCCAAGATACGTGCGAGAAACACACTCAAGAGTCCAGAGGAAGTAAACGTGTGGGCTGGAATTTTAGACAATCACATAGTTTGCTCGCTTTTCAGTAAAATAAATTTACATGGCACCGCATACCTCGAACTTTTGCAGAATTCGCTAAAGTCGGCTATTCAATAATATCTAGTTTCAACACGATGGCGCTTCTGTCCATTTCAGCCGTATTAACAGTGAATTTTTTAAATTAGACTTTTCTAAATCAATGGATTGGCAGAATGACCGCCAAGATCTCTTAACCTGACATCACTGACATACTTAAAACAGTTATGTTTATTAAATATGAATTTTATTATTATTTCAAATTTATATTCTTTAAAATTTTGAACGTTGTGATAATTAAGTGGACACAACTTTTAAATAAATTATTATAGCGACCTCCGGTTTTCGTTGAAACATTTCTTTTTTAAAGTCGTTTGAACAAAAGGGTTGTTATTTAAAAATTTCGATATACCCCCACCCCCTGAAATGTAGCTACTTTTAAAATATAGTCATTTTAGTACTAAAAGGAACCTGGCATTATTAGAAACATATCTTGTCGCTTAGAAAGTATGAGGCTGTTCTGGGATTTTCTGCAGACCTTGGTGAAACAATGGGGATAGGTGCCCTAAATGTGATAGATTTTTTTTAACTACAGTAGGTTCCAACTGAATACACCTCGTATATATATGCAGCATTCATTGCTATTCCAAAAAAAAGGGTAATCCAACAAGATGTAAAGATTACAGAACGGGCAGCCTTATGAGCCACGTCCTGACACTTTTTCTCAAGGTTATATACTCGTATGAGAGCGTATAAAAAACTGGAGGAGAAAATCGGAACACACAGTTTAGTTTTAAGAACGGGATGGGTACTAGAGAGGCCTGACACGGAAATGCACGTACGTTAACGTAGATGTGAATGCTTGTTTCATAGGTTTTCACAAATCCTTCGACACCATGAAACACGACAAACTGATTGATATTTTAAGTAAATCAGGAATAGATCAAGCTTAATTAGAATTATTCAAAACTCGCATTACAGTCAATGGGCAGTGATAAAAACAGATGGGGTAACAACACACTATGTGAAAATTTGGAGGGGAGTAAAATTGGGATGTATTTTGTCCCACTCTGGAGAAATCTTATGAAGGAGCTTGAGGGAAAAACAGTTAGTAACATACGGTAGGCTGGCGACACCGTCATTCTGGCTGACTCTGCAGATGGGTTGCAGTGACTGATAAGGCAAGTGATTGATGTGGGAAAAGAATACGAAATAGCACTAAATATCGACAAAATAAAATATGGCGATCGCAAAGGGGGAAAAGTAGCAGTTAAAGTTTTTTGCTAAAAATGTAACACTGCAAAGGGTGGAACATCTCACTTACTTAGGATGCTCGCTGAATAGTTAATGGGAACACAGCTGAGAGATTCGTCAGAGAATTGAAAGAGCAAGACCCATATTTCTTAAGATGAGTACATTACCCCGCCTGTGAATCGTAAAATGCTGTGTATTAAGTTCTGTTATATGACGTGGAAGCATGGGCACTTACTGAAGCATAGTCCATCAGAACAGAAGCGTTCAAAATGTGGGTATTCGGCGAATCTTAAAAATTAGTTGAACTGATCATGTCACAATCGACGAGGTGTTAGAGAGGATGAGGACATGCAAAGAGTTACTGATTACTATACTTAGGACATATCATGCGGAATAAGAATAATATTACAGAGCAAAATTGAGGGAAAACGGGGACTAGGAGGAAGACGGATATGTTGAGTGAAAAACTTGCGGTAGTGGTATGGGAAATCATCAAGTTGACTGTTCAGAGCTGCTGCAAACAAGGTCAAGATAACGATGATGGTAGTCAACGTTCGCTGAGCGGCTAAGGCACAATGAAAGCACATTGAGATTAATTGCGTTAACAGACGTGTATTATCTGAAACTTTTAATTTGCTTCACAGGATTGCATGTAAATAGCTTGCGTTTATAATTGTTAGTGATACTACTTGAAAACACGAACTTCTTACCATTTGATGCTCCAAAATTTTAATTATAGATTAATTAATATAGTGAAATAAGTTTCCTACTTATCACTGATGGGTTCCAGACTTCGTTCTGCTGCATTTCGGCACTAGGCATATGCAGTTCAATTAATGTATACATTGATGCTAAATTAATTTTATCGGTTTTTTAAATACTTGCCACTTTCGATTAAATTAGCTTACGATAATTTCTATAGAAATTAATAGCTCGATAAGCTTAACAGCATGTAGAAAGAACAGCCTTTAGTTTAAAAAACGTTGACGTTGACAGGTCGCTAATAGAACTTTAGTTTTTGGCCCGGTTACGAATGATTTGATAACCTTTAACGATTATTCAAAATGAGAATAAAAGTAATACATGCAAACTATTGTAACTATACAAATTATAAAATTAGCATGGAAAGTTGCCGTCATAATTTACTCGTATCTGTTATCCATAATCCTTAGGAAATTGAATACTGTCTGAAGTATTGATTTATTTGCATACGCATACTTGAATTGGACTGATTTAAGGTTGGTTGTAGGTTTTCGTTAAATTTCAAGCGTAATAAGCTCTAATCCAGATTGGATGAATTCGTGATTGCGTAAGCTCTGTTCGATTTTGATACTCATTTTTCACCTAACTTTAGACTTGGGTTTTTCTGAATATTTTTAAGGAAAACGAAACAACGATTAGTCGGGCGAGGTTTGTTTTGCAATAAAGGGCGACACTAATTTCTTCGCAACATTGCTTTTACAATTACCGAAAATGAACTGACGACTATCATATCCAATTATGTCTCTAAAATAGGGGACATTTATATGATAAATAAATTCTACCCTCAATAGGTATGGTCACTGACCCTAATTATGTTGGATTAATTCTGAACAGAAATAAATCCTGAAATACTGTATTTTAGGGCAGTATGCTTTTCGAAATAAATATTTTTATGAATTGATATTTTAAATACTTTATAAAAGTTAATTATTTTTTTAATTGTGAATGATTCTGATAATTAGACAAATAAACAAATTTTACAAAAAAAGACGCAATATTCATAATTATTTTTATTGCCATATTTAACAGGAAATATAACTACAAGGCACTATAAGGGAAAAGTGTTAATTTTCGTGCACAAATTGTAAAAAGTTTTCTTATCTTACAGTGTAAGCATTTTACCATAATCAATTTAGTGCAATTATATTCGTGTAGTTAAAGTGAATTATATTTTAGTACAACATTTTGAGTCCCTCTAGTAATTAATACTACATATAATTTAGAGATAGTTTTTATATAATAATGATATATAAAATCTTTAACCTATAAAATTGTGTACATTTTGTGATTATATAAAAGCCTTAATTATTTCTAAGTGTAATGAGATGAATTGTTAAGTATAATTGATGCACATGTTACAGTCTTATATTTTACAAGTTTTAAACGTTAGAACGCACTCGTTTAGGTATATTACTATCACATCCTTGTTAAATGAATTTCGAATTAAGATTTTAATAATCTCACACTGAAATCCATCCAAAAGCCTATCGATTCAAACTTGCCACGTACTGCGTGCCATAAGAATATCCACAAGAAGTTCCATTACACATTTTCGGCTGAGATCTGGGTACCCGTTGAGTCGGCAGGCCTGATAAACCCCTAACATAGGTATACGTAACTACTGGTCGAAGAATTTTTTTCGGCGATGATTTTTTCGGCTTGCGTTTAAGTTCTTTGGTGCTACTACAACTTTGAGATCGGTACGACACTACAAGATTTTGAAATGCTTTCCTGAAATTTTCTATAGATGATGAATGCCTATGTTTAACTGAATGCGTTTCGCTTTCACAATCACTCGAACTGCTTGAGATTCTTTGAAGGGACGATGTTCGAAATTCGGAGCACAACGATTTCTTTGATTTTCTGCATTTACCGGCTGACGTTGAAGATGACGAATCTGTACTTGACGATCGACTATCCACATCTTCACCGAAATTAAAATCGTCTTGAGATTTTCTCGCCAACTTTCTACTTATCGCCCGAAATAATTTAATACCGCGAATTTCCCGGGAGGGAGAAGTCGTATACGGTGAAATACTATGATTTTCAGGTGACGGTATTTGCATAAGCATTGTAGAATTATGATTAGGAATTATCGCTGATAACATTAATACTGAGCGTTTACCCTGTTCTTTGCTTTAACTGTTAAGAGGTGCAAAGCGCAAACTGTTCACGTTCTGTTTACATCAGCTTTTATAGGGGGCTGCAACGTGAGCTTCTGTCCAAAGCGCAGACGTTCTCCCCAAACGTTTAGACGCAGAAAAGGATAACAAATATACTAATAAGCACTGATTGTGGTTGTTAAGGGTGATGGAAATGTGGATTGCTGTCGGCAGGCATTTGATTAGTCTCATTTTATAAAGACAATCTTTATTGCCGCTACTTATTTAATTTCTTTAAATGCTCTACGCATTTTAAATTTATACGATGTAGATAAATACGGAAATCTTTTATCAAATTTTATATAGCGAGTAACGTAACTATATCGATAGAATTTTAAATGTTTAATATACTATGTGCTATATTCAACATATTCTAAAAGTGAACATTGTTTAATGTGCGACGCAATTTATAACCATCTATTTCTTTCAAAAAGTTTTCTGTCTGAATAATTCTTATAAAACTTTCTAGGACATAAACTGTACCTTAATATAAAAATTCATAGGGGCAAATTTTATTATAAATTTGGTTTTTCATAGCTTTTATATATTTTCATCTTATTATTTATTGGTGTTTATTTTTAAAGATATTGATCAAATAAAATTTTGTTACTAAGAGAGTTTTCCAATTCTTATAAGTTATTGACTTATCTAGGATTAAAAGTATGAGTAAACATAACGAAGTAATTTGATAATATTTTTGATTAATATTGTAATTCTTTTGACCTGACGTTGTTACCTTATCATTCAAACATTTTTCTTAACACCAACGCCTTATTATTTGTATTGTCTATTATGTTTCAACAAAGTCATTATGTAATGTTTTGGCTAGAATAGTTAACTTTCAACGACACCCTCTAGACCACGCTTTTATTTATGAAAATACCCAAAAAAATTAAGCAGATTGGTTTCAGAAGTTTTCCTATTTAATTTTATGGCACTTACTTATGGAAATAGAGTGAAATTTTATTTTTACGCACCAAAATCCAAATATGGAGTTAAACACTGGTAAAATATAAAATAAATATTACTTAGTAGAGAACAAGCTTTTACAAAAAACAAAACAATCTAAAACGTTGCCAATGCCTTAAATTAACTCAACAACTGAACTCAAATAAACGCATTGTTTCGAAGAAAATATTTATTTTCGTTATCAAGCACAATAAAGTGGTTAAATTAATTTGATAATACAATTGACAATAAAAAACTTTAAGCAAGGCGAAGTGATTCAAAAATAAAATAAAAATGCTAGTGAAATGTATTTCCGTACGTTTTCTTTCTGGGGCTAATATTAAAATCTTGCCAAAAAATTTCAAATCAATGTTCAGCTATTTTAGATTTATCAAATTGGCCGCATTAACATGACTTTTACGTTCTTTAAATTTTATTTCCAACGATCTTCCATTTTCTCCAATATAGAATTTATCACAGTTATTATTTTCATTTTTACTAAAGGGCATAGTGATAGTTAAAATTCAACATAAAGAATTTTGAGAACTAAAAACGCTTCTGATTGTAAATTTTTTACTTATTCCCCTTATTTTTTTAAGATATACCAGCAACATATTACCATAGTGACAACGTATAAAGTAGTTGGTTTGATTGTTTTCTAATTTCGAGACAGCGTTGTCTGTAAGATTTAAAATAAGACTTCTTAGAACATATAATTTTGATAAAACCTTTCTTAACATTAAACTGTTGATTATAATAGAATTTTAGGTATCGATTGGTATTAGTTTTCTTACAAAAAACGATTATTTCAACACAATCTCCTTGATTAAAACATCAAGAAAAGCTAATTCATTATTTGGTTTCTTTTCTATAGTAAATTTCATTGAAGTTTCCTTTACATTGTAAAAATTAAAAAAATTGTATACCTTCATTTCCATTCCATATAACAAAAATATCATCAACGTGCTCCCACCAAAATTTAATATTATAACTGTAAATATTAACACCAAAATAAATTTTGAACGGGTTTAAAGTTTTAATCCGTATGGTAGTCATATGGTTCAGAAGATAAAATGTAGAAATAACGTGTTGCATAACTTTTGCATCAAGCTTCCAGAACAGACGATATGGAAAATTAGTTTAAAAAGAAATTGCAATTTCTATAATGCAAAGGCATGATTTTAATGATGCTGTCAAGCGCTTGAAGAGTGGCACGAAAATATACATATGACTCATGTAGAAAAATGTTTACAACTTAAAATTGACATTCCAAATGAACTTAATCATGTTTTCGGACAACACTTGTCCCATTCAAAATATGTTTGTAATTGACCTAAAATTACCCAAGAAAAAATTGGAATTTAGAAATGAAAGATTCGAGTTTATATCAAGAAATTCTAGCAGTTGTAGCTAGAATATCAAGAGATTCGGCAAATCTAATATTAAACGGACAACAACGCTACCGCATGCTACAGTTTATTTTTGGCGAAATATGTAGATGGAAAACGCATCAACTTTTCTGGAAGATAATCATATTAAACGAGAGATACTAAGCTGCTTCAATAAATTGTAATGCGAGCCCAAGTCAGTTAGTTGGGAATACTCACATGAAAATCCTGAAAAGTACGCAAAATCATACATTTCTAGTGTGCGGTTTAATTAGGAACGGCGAAAGTGGAAAAAATCATTTTTTCAACGTAAGAAGACACGCAACTGTAGCACTAGCAAATTCGGATTACGGCGTAGCAGATAAAACACAAACGATGAAATTCGAGAAATTACCAATATAATTGTATAGTATTATACACAGAACAATTAAATAAGTAGAACTAGCATATGGCAGTTTTAAAGCAAGGAATAATGAAGCAGGAGTGAGGCATTGAATTTAGCACCTTTTAAAAAGTGCAACAGATGGAACTGCTGTTGTTTAA
>JAHWXV010656885.1:0-11061 GCA_024586415.1 Phrixothrix hirtus
TTTGAGTTGTCAATTTTATTGAAAAAGAAAACAAATAGTTTTCGAAACGTTTAATTTTTATTAAAGTTACACAGTGTTAACCCAAATATTGTTTTAATTACTTTATTTATATCTATGAATTTTTTTATACATTTATTTTATTAAATTCGTAGATATGTTAATGATCATTAATTGAGTAGAGTATCCTAGAATAATTGCGACAGTGAAACAATTTGAAATGTAAAGTCGTGATTACACTGCACAATTTAATATACTTATTTTAATTTTCGAATCAAAAATGTAAAACAACCGGATGAGCGCAGTTATTTGACACTGATATAGAAGCAATTCTCTCAAATGAATGAAGGGATATATTTTAATACGCCACATCGTTTAGAATTTTATTATTTACACCCATATTATTTTGATTAATTCCTTGTCGATTCAATATAATTTGATTGAAATTATTTATAGGTTATAAATAAAAAAGTCCAAATTTCTCAAATAAATATTTAATTTATGTTGATACATACGAATTGAGAAAGTTAAGGAAGATGGATAAGTTTGATAGTACTGCAGGACCATGTAGTCACCCCCTTCGTCAGATTAATTTTTATTACAATTACTGCTATAAAATGTGAACTGTGCATTGGCATTGTCTTGTCAATAATCGTGATTTATGGTATCACTTTGGCATCGTATTTTCATGAATGATGGTATACAAGATAAATGCGCATCACTGGAGCTTTAAACTTAAGATAGACTTGTTCATTTAGTACCTCCTTGATGAAAGAAGTTGATCTACATGTATGAATGTAAAAAAATATACATATGTACATATATAAAAAACTGCTAGTGACTACATTCTAGAATTGGGTTACGGCGCCATTTTATATTGTTGAATAAACTACGACCTCGTGGAATCATTTGTGTGCGAAATTCAAATATAAAATATCGTTACTTATATTTAGTATGGAAACATTCGAGTTCAGGGTTTATTTATCACTGCGGGCGCCCAGACAGTTCCTGAGAACTGAGTGCAGATTATGCGTCTGGTGGCGTCATAAAGTAGCAGACAGTGACATTCGAAATAAAGCAGTGGTTGCTGTTTGATTATGCAGCCGCTCTGATACAGTTTACATCTTACTCAAAGAGAAGTCTTCGTAATTTTACAAGCCGGTTTAATTTATTATTGATAAAATACCTTTACTTACATTTATGGAGCTTTACACGGAACTATCTAACGAGTGCTCTTATTCCACTCTGTTTATTTAAGTCAAGATGAAAGGGAAATAATAAAATTGTAACTAAATGTTGTGTGTAGAAACAAAGCATATTCGACGGATCAAGTTTAATTGCAATATGAGCGAAGCCAGACTAGTAGCTTCGGTAAGGGATATCCGACCAAACAAAGATGTATAAATCTCGAATCTTACATGTTCTAATTTACATAGAACAAGCCCCTATCAGAGACATTAAGGTCTTAATTGAAGTTTGCGTGAGTATCTTTTATTAGACTGTGCTATTCCTCAGGTAAACTGTGTAACTGTTATTTCTGCCAAATAAATAAGTTCACCTTCTTACGTTCAGAAGTATATTATTGTATACGGCATAAATTTCACACAAGGACGTTGTTTTAGCAGTACAGAATTTAAAATTTCATATCCACATAAAAAATTTATTTAACGAAAGGTGTGCAATATTAATTATTCAAGACACAAGCGTAACACAAAGAAACACAAGTACAAGCTTTACATTCGTTACTGTATAATTACAATAGTACTAAATAAAATTAATCTAATTAGTATTCACAACATTATCATATAATAATAAATTGAAGGAAATGTAATTGAAATTAACAAAGGTCGTACATATACTTAGCCTGTTCCGATCCATTGCACTCGTGATTCATTAATTACATGCAAAGACAATAATTAGCTACTCCTCAAAACATTAATAACAATCAATTTGTTATAAAAATCAAATCAATCGTTTCAGCTTTCGCTGTTTTTACTTAGCATTTAAAATACTAAAATAAGAAAATTATGTTATAAAATACTCAATACTAAATACAGCTCACATAAAAGTTTATTGCAAATATAATTTAATGACAGTCTGTATTTGTAAGCTGTTATTTAGTTAAGTCATTCTGAAATTAAAAGGCTACGACAATTCAATGAAAAACAAGTTTTAAGTATTTACGTACGCAAGTATTTATGCATTAAAGTTTTTTAAAACTTCTAAATCCCTTAATTTAAATAATTTACGTCTTTTATATACAGGGCGAATATTACTTAAAGACAGCACAATATACTTTTATAAATAAGTTTATAGAAGTATGCTGTGGTTCCTAAAAGTACTCACCCCGTCCATTGAGGTTTAATATTGAACGAGTTCCGCAAAAAACATCGCCATTGAACATGCGAAACCATTTTCTTTGTCTCTGGTGAAGGCGCAATGTCCCACAATACTTGTTTTGTTCCATGTCTTGTTTTCAGCCTGATTATACTCCAGAACGCTGCGAAGACTAATAAATTTACAAATAAATTTATTCTAAATTTTAATTGAACACGTGTAAAGGTTCCATTAGCTGCAAGCTTTTAGCAAACTTCCGTTTGGCATTCAGAAGCCAATATTATTGATTCTAGGTAATCAATCAAAGATGCAAGAGGAGCGGCCATTGATCGGCTGGTGGTGAAAGGTGCTATAAGTAGTATGTAACCTTTTTGTTCGAGCAAAAGCGTAATTAATTAATCCCGAGTTTTATACAATTAACAGAACTATGTTTTAGATGCAGAAAATTAGTTTTGCCGTAGAACCCTATTTAATAAGAGTTTTTTAATTGAAAATTAGATATTTTCAGGTTTGTTATTAACACGCGTGACTTATTGTGCGCTTAATAATTTAATTTTTAGGTTTCTCTCTTTATACCTTAAATGCTGTTATGCATTTTTTCAAAATGACTGACTAACATTCCCTGAATTATGAGGGATGATCTCGTTACTTTTTTGAAGTCACCTACAGTTATTCTAAATTAATACAGAGTTACATCTTGGCGATTTAACGAAAGTTTGAACATAATTCGTGCGTAACCACTATGCATTCAACTATTTTGATGGTGTGTAAATACAATTTAAATTTTTTACATTTGCGCAGATTCAACAACTAAATGTTGTACCGTCTTAATTAATAGATTAGTTCATAAATTACATTTACAATTTTACTGAAAGTTAAGAGCATGTAAAGGTAATTTTTTACGTACGTGTAGAAAATTCACTGGCATATTTTGGAACTCATTTTGTGACGAAATGATTCTACAAATGTGTCCGTTTGGCCTTTGTTTTGGTAATAGTGGGAAAAAGTTGTTATTAACAAATCGTAAATTGTACGCCACTGTATTTTTATTCAATTTTGTGACGTTAAAAATTACCTGCCTAAAACCGGAAATAGTGGTTAAGAAGAAATAAAATACCTACATAAAAACTAAAAAACAAAACATCAAAGTAAATATTCAGGGACATAATATCCGTATTCTAAAATACCGGGTACTGTATGGTTGAAATCCAGCTATAATGTATCCCCGAAGTTGCTCTACTGTTTCTATTGCCACTCTATGGCAATATGACTCCACAAGAAGATATCCAAAGCATTCAAATCCGTGGGGTTCTTTGAATGTAAATACGTCTAGTTTTATAGAAATTTCCATCAGCAAAACCGTATACGTATACCACCATATTGGCCATTTCATCGTTTGTGTAATTATAGTTTTCCATTATTACAAAAATTAGAAAAAAGAATTTATTTCAAAAAGCACTAATTGCGGGTACAACCAACATCTAGCACAAAATTGCCACAGTTACATAAAAAAAGCATCGTAGGGCAACCATTGCCATGGTGAATATCAATAACCACATGAATTTCTGGACATAATAGAAATAATCGAAGAAAAGGCCAAGGAATTTTTGTCCAGTTTTAAACAGGTAACATCAAATTAAAATGTACCGGCGTGCCTTATTTTTAACTTATACTACCGTATAAGTGTATCAATTTCGACACAAATATCTCAAGTCGTTTTGTTTTGTAACAACTTTTCACCCTGTATCTTGAAAACGGAGACCGAACGCATACACGTTTGTGGGATCATTTCGTCTCAAAATGAGTCGGAAAAATGTTGAATTTTCTACACGTATTTAAAAAACATCCTGTATATATTGAAGTAGAATTTACGACACACATTGTATATAATTTTTTTTGCAACATAATAAATTTTTAATTTAATTGAGAAAACTATGATATTCGTTGATAATACAGCATTTATGGCGCCCAACGTGGGGCTCTACAGAAGCTAAAACGTGTAACAGTGGGGTTCTACATAAACCAAAACGCACAGAAGGAAAATTCTACAACAGCTAGGAAGTACAAAATTTGAGAAAATAGTTAAGAAAAATATGGAAGATAAACAAGAAGGAAAAAGTAATGAAGATAGTGGAATTGATAGCATGTTAGTAATCGCAGATGGGGATAGGACGGAAAAAAATGATTCGGTAAGCATGTTCATAAAGATGATGGAAGAATTAAACAAATTCGGGAAGAATGAAAATCAAGCTGATTGAAGTTAAAAATAGCATAGATCGCACATCAGCTATAGAAGAACACGGAACGAATAGAAAAAACTACAGAGAAGTGGTGCAAATAAATAGGAAATAATTAGATTTATAGATGAAAACCAAAATGGAGAAACTGAACGGAAAATATAAACGAAATAAGAAATAAAGAAAATTGTGAGCAGAATGAAGAAATAGGAATGAGAAAATTGTTGAAAAATGGATGCAAATAAGCGGGATGAACAGAGGAAGATTTAAATAACAAGTGAGCGAATGGGGTATTTAAACAGAAAGAATTTTTAGACACAAATTTTACGAACATTGCCCAGAAAAGACTCGTTTCTGGGACCAGTTGTTTAAAGGAGTTGCTTCCTCTTTTAAGCCCGATGAAACACTATGCAACTGCATTTCAAGGAAACAAAAATAAGTCAAAATGGAAGGTCGGGACTGGAGATGGTTGATTTAGTGTGCTAGCCAAAATTTGTTCAATGTTGTGAAGGAACTTATCATGCAAATGGTGTGGCAATCTTCAAACGCAGTTGCGAATGCATGGATCAAACGGAAAGAAACTTAGCGACTGTTTAGTTTTACTGCGTTTTACTAAGCCAGGTGATATTTATTTTCTGGTTCACAGCTGTAGCGTTATTTAAAATTGATTTCCCTTTTTGAAATAAAATAAAACAAAGCTGAAATTTGTTCACATTCGTATTGAAATTATCTTAAAGTAAAAATTTGTAGATTGTAGTTCTTAAAGATGATGTTGTCGAGATGCCCGAAACTCATTCAAACGGGACCCTTTAAGTTTATATTGTGTTTTCACAAATTAAAATTGAAATTTTGTAGATTTGTTGACGAATTAAGTTCTGATATTGGAGGGAATATCTCCACAGAAAATAGCACATCCGAGCAAAATCAGCTGACCTTGGAGGCCAAATATTGCCAACAAACCTTCGCTGATAGTAATGCTATAATTATAGCTTTATATCTTGAAGCTTCAGTTTCAGCAGTGATAATGAACAAGTTATACTCTGTTAACAACAAGCGAGTAATTTAATGTCTAAATTTAAAACTTCTCTAGTTAAAAGATTTAAGGCATTTTTTAAAAGGGCCTAGAATAAATGGTGGCAGCGATGAGCTTTAATTCGTTCTGAATTGTACTACGTCCGAAATCGAACTAAGTATTTAGTATACCGCTGCTCGAATCATTTCATTGGTATTCCACGAAGCCTTACTTTAGGGCGATATTTACCATGGAAAGAATTAACTTTTATTAAGAATCTTGGGCTTTTTATTGGTACTTTAATTCTTCATATTTATGACAAGTAAAATGTTATTTAATGTATAATAAAAATGGAAGCAGGGAATTGGAATAGCCAGTTAGCTGATTAATCGTCTGTCTGATGGGAAATGCCTTCCATTTCAGTTTATTTTTAAACATTAAATAATTTGACTCTACGTATATTATTAATTTGGAACCAATTATTTGTATTTTAAAATAATGATTGCTATGCATCGCCATCGGAACATTTGATGTGTAGAAACAAGTGCCAATGTCATGGTTACAGAAATGTCGAAGTGCTGGTCCAAAACAATCATGTAATATCTGAAAATGCCACTCGGTATTAACGCATAGCAATTAGTTATGTTGGTTTTCACAAAAATATTGCCCATCGAACAACTTTGGTAACGACAATTCGGTTCATTAATTTTTCTGCCCACTTGAATTTGAGCCTCATCTTTGCAAATGATGCTCAAATCACCACTGGGAAAAAATTAATCTCCATCGAATTATAAAGTTTACTTACATTGTACGGAAATAATACAAGTTTTTTTTAACTGCGTCGCAGAGTGGTCGGGCAGATATATTAAACTTTTCCTGTTAGCGATCGAGTATTCAGTACTACTGCCACATTTTTAGGTATTCAGGCTAACATTCGGCTATCTTTATGATTTATGGTTGATCGCGTTTACCTAAATTTTGTCATCGAAGTATAAGTTTCATGTCGAATATTAAAGCAAGTACAAAAACTATGTCACGTGATGGTGACAATGCGTCTCTCTTGGAATCAATTACTAGTGTCATTTAGTTATGCGTTCTAAACATTTGTCGAATCTAAAGGAATTCTATTGTAAGTAGACATATCCGAGAAGTATTCAGGTTTGAACCCGCATTTCTTAGGCGTAGACGTAAACATGCTAATCACTATACCAAACGGGATCGGCATTTTTTTTTCCTAACGACTATGAGGATTGCTGAAATTTTCTGTACCGAGTTATTATCTTGCTTTTCATCTTTATGAAGAGATTGGTAGCTGTTGTGATTATCACATTGCTTACTGATTCTTACTTATTTCCATTTATCGTTTTTAATTTTTTCCCGCTTTTGCGACTGGGAAACCTCCTCAGGTTGACTGGTGGTTATAGTAAGTCCCTTCATAGGAATGGTCCATGTCCGCGTCTAGTAGCCGTTTAGCATTTTATTTGGCGCTGGCATTTTTTGATAACTTTTCCCTTTTCTAGATTTTTTTATTACACGGGTAACAATCTCTCTCAACGGTTTGTAGTAATTTTCTAGGAGATTTTTCCGCATATTCAGTGGGAAGGAGATCACGATCTAGTAAACTTTTACTGTATCACCAGCACCGAACGTTGCACTAATTCATTGTACCAAGTATCTTCGAGCTTACGTCGATTAATGTCCATAAGCGATCGCGTCTGAATGCAAATTTTCTGAACCATTTATTGCCATATTTACACAAATAACCCAAGCATGGTGTAGAAATAATTGCCCTTCAAGTAGGTTCAATCAGGAAAGCATATTTCTTACCAAACCCTGGCACCACGACTACTAACACCTAAGTGCGGTGAAAATCCTGGGAAAATCCATTTTGAATGAATTTTTATATCCAACATTTATCATCTGCCAACTTCTGCCCTTTAATGTTATCGTAAAACATTTGATATCGGATGCAAATGTAAGTCCTTTCCTAATTTTTTGGAATATTTGACGCATATTACCAGTGTTTTTGGCAAAAACATCTGTTCTGGGCGATACTATATCAAAGAATGTAAAACTCAAGTTCAAAAGTGTTTACGATTTTGATCCATTTTGATCTAAAATATGAAGCATACATGTTCGTTGGTCTAAAATTTCCTTAAAAGAAGAAATGTGCAAAATAAACCTTGTACAGTATTTAGTTTTTTAGTATTATCTCCTTCCCACTCTAAATATTTGTGTCACTTGTTGACTCATCGCTCAAATGTCCTTTGGCAAAAAAATTGACCCGTATGCTTCACCCATTATTTTACAGTCAGTTTCATATTCTCAGCGAATAAAATTTGATCTCTTTCAAACTTTTTCGTTAGCATAAACAAATGGACGTCGGACGGGGCTAAATTAGAACTAAAAGTTTGACGAGGCATTGTCTTCTGAGCGATAAATGTCGTATGCGTTATCATTTGGCCTTTTGCGTCTAATGACTTTTTTTAAGTTTCTTTAATGTAACCCCAGTTCAAGAAATTCGAGAAGACTAACACTTCTTGGAAAAAGGCTGAACTTAAAATGATTTGGATATGTAAGGCCATTTCTTCAACTAACTTCTAGTGATTACCCTCTATGACAATAACGCCAAAAAGGACGGTATTTAAAAGATTAGTGCAAATTTCTAACTTTTCCCTTGAGTTCTTTGGTTAATTGCTAGCCTATACCAGATCCCACAACATTGGGTCCGAATCTCAAACCACTAACAGTTTCTTGAATTGTCCCACCTGCATCGACACGCAATTTTGTTTCATCTGTAGTTGTTGGATAAAAACGAACATCCCGGGCATGAAGAACGTAGGGGCCTAATACGCTTTGCATGTTTTGTCTGAGTGAACACCTTGTCCGTCAACACCATCAGTTTCATCACCTCTAAATTTGTTCATCCGTTTAGGCTCACTTCGAAAAGCTTTCCATGAATTTCTTAGGCGCAACAAACCTATTAAATAGTTTTCAAGGACTAAGTGAGTATCGCCTTTCTAGATTATTTTGTTTGATTTGTATACACCAGGAACCGCTTTTATGGGCTTTCCATTTTAATGATAATCTGACGCCATACTTGGCACTTTAGTGCAGATACCCTAAAATGTTTATAGAAATTTCAGTTATATTTTCTCTTAATGCGTGGTGGCGCTTTACATAGTTACCAGCAACTGTTTACGAGTTTGGTGTTATTGTAAGGGGGGTTATTTATTATATTTAATGCATAAAGATTATAAATACGATTTACTATTGATTTTAAAAATTCGACAATAATTTTTTTCAATTTCAGGGTTATATTTACATGTTGTATAGGTAAAGACATGGTAAATTTCTGTTTTTAATATTATTTTTTAGTTAAAATTCATTTTTGTTTACAAATGCCGACATTGTTAAAGAATATTTATTGTTTACTTCGTTTTGCCGACTAGGTACCGTTAATTAATTTCAAAAACTATTCGTATGTAAGTGATAATCCATTTTTGTTGAATATTTTAAAGAATTTTTTATAGGTTAAAGTTACGATATCTTATGTATTCAAGTACATTGATTATCTTTGACCTACAAAGAATTTTCCGAATTTTAAACCGTTATAATTATTTCAGTTATGCGTTGATGATAGTTTATGTATTATAATTGTGCTGACGTTAGAAGGTACTGCATTCCGACAATTATGGCTGAACAAACTAATTATTTAAATATCTTGTGTAATTCATTGTTTATAGCTCTACAGATATCAAAATTGTTCGTTTTGTGGCTGAGGCTTCGGGATGCGGAAATTCCTTTGGCCCTTTTAGACTAGAACTGTCATATAATCACATCGCCATGCCTACTAGAATTTTGTAGAATCTGGAGGAGTTCCGCACCAGTAGGGATTTTTAACGTGCCAACCATCACATTAGCACGGGACCTCTGATTTTACTTCCTTATCCGAGAAGAAGGCATGTTTTTAAAAATATTTTTCCGCTGAAAAATTTACCGGGCTCGATTGGATGCGGAGGCAAACATGCTAACCACTACAGCAATCGGGGCCGGCAAATATCTACTTAGACGCTATTAATATAAAATATAATTATTAATTAGCAGTATTTTGACAAAACTAAAATTAACTTAATAACTAAACAAGAAATGCGTTTGTTTGAGTTTATCGGTTTAGTTATTAAGTTAATTTGGAGACTTTGTCAGCACTTTAGTTTTTTGAAAATGCTTGTTATCTACGAATTAATAATTTTTTGTTTTAGCAGCGTTTAAGTCGATATGTAGGTTTCAGCAATTAATTATTTGTTATATTTTGTCCCAGTATATATTGAACTGTTTGCATCACATTTAAGAGGCTATCTTGTCTCATTAGTTATGCTATTATTTGAGACCAGAAAGAAGCTCAAATTTGTTATTAAGTCTTTAAGGCAAATTTCATGAATAACTATAAGTATAGGGTGCGGCAAACGAATTAAGCAGTTTTGGGGGGCTATAAAAAATTAACAGACTTCCGGAGATGTTCTCTGAAGTTTTGGACAGCTCGTTCACACATATCGTGAGGCATATTACATTCATTTCTTCAATACTGTTCTCCCTTAGTTTTGATAGGGTGTGAGAACGATGTTTGCACACTTTTTTCTTCAGAAATCTTCAAAGAAAAAATCACAAATTCTCAAATCTGGTGACCGCGCTGACTATCCGACATCATTCAAAAGAGAGACCAGATGTCCGCGGAACATTTCTGTCAAAACCTTGAGAGAATTTTGTGCTGAGTGAGCTATCCTGTTGGAACCACAATTCCTCTTCTTTAACAATCTCTTCACTTTTGGGTTGCAAAAATTGCGAAACATCGACACATAACGTTCAGAACTGACAGTTACTGTCACATCTCTCTGATCAAAAAACTACAGGCCTATTACTCCAAATTGTGACACAGCACACCACACAGTTAGTTTAGGGGAATGAAGCGGTTTTCATAAATCAGTCGGGGGTTATTTTCACTCCCGCAGCGAAAATTGTTTGTTAGCAGCTGAGATGAAAATGTGCATCGTCACTAAAGAAGAAAGTGGCTGCTGGAGGGATCTGTGCAAGCATTTGCTCGAAAAGGTTTCTACGGTTAACGTAATCTACTTCACTCAATTTCTGAGCGATCATTATTTTGTAGGAATGAAACTTCAAGTTTAACTTAAGAATCCTACTTACACTGCCGTCTGAAATTCCTAAAGCAACAGATGGCAGATCGACATGGCGACCGCTCAATTGCTGCTCCAACCAGCTGTACATTTTCCACTGTTTTTATTGATCTAAGTCGTCCACACGTGCTGCCGGTTTCTTCCAACCGTCTAACCCATGCACAAATTGTGTTCGCATTAGGAACGGCTGTCACGGTCTCACCTTTGTCTTTAACTTATTTTGTATTAATTTTAGTAAGTACATTTAGTACGCCCTGTACATAACTATTTAAAATTGCGTTTTGAA
>JAHWXV010656918.1:0-10863 GCA_024586415.1 Phrixothrix hirtus
CAATTAATATAAAAACTTTAAAATGTTTACTCACAGTTTCTTCTGCCACTTGTGAATTCCTTGCCAAAATTTCTATTCTTTAATTTATCTTGAAAGTTGAAGATTGTTTTATAATTATTTACCGCACATTGATTCTTATAATTTTATAATACATAAAACTAAGTGTACTAAATTAAATAAAGTGTTCGACGATTCTACATTTTCATTTTATAGCCCATAACCCAAATAGTAATTGTATTGCTGTAGAAACCATAGGTGCCTAAAAGGCAGCACATATCATTGCACCTAACATCAGCACACAGTGTTGTCAATTTTAGAAAGCTTAAATTAACAATTTCTTAAAAACCATGCATGTGCGGCTGAAACAGTCCTATAATTTTTTGCTCAGTTTTAGATGCAGAATCTTGTGGCCTAAATGTTATCCGCTATTAAGGATACGCCCGGTAGAGTCCTTTCTTTTGAGGTATTTTAGGGTTTTCTGACTTTTAAAGAAATGGAGATGTGGATAATTCTTTCTTATAACTAATAGTTTTTGAAATTACAATTACACCACATTTTAATACTTTTAAAGTCATTATAACTATTACAACTTTTTTTAAGATAGTGGCCTGCTGCTTATTTATATTCTTTGCATTATTCCTCCAATCACACAAGCGGCCTACAACCAAAGATGATTTCCGGAAGTTGGCTAACCAATGTCTCTGCATTCGTGACGCCCACCGTCGCCTACGTCTGTCAGCACCGATGCCTTCCGCCTAGATGTCTTGTCCCCGTTACCTGCCGGTTTGATAACTTCCACCCCGACGCGTGCGGTTTCGATGCCCATCCGTCACGATGCCGGGTGTCGGTTTAACAAAAAGTGCAGAATCAGCTAACTGTCGATACCTTGAACTCCAAACAACAACTAAAAAGTTATCTCTTTTTTTTGTGTTCGTTTCCTTAGTATAGATTGTGCTTAGGTTTAGTTAGTTAGAAAATTAAGGACAGAGTCTCGAATGTTGCCTATGTAAACGCGTCCGTGTATCAGTAGTACTGCATCGCGCCAACAGTAAGCACCTTAGGTGTAACAATATAGCTGCAATAATAGCGAATTGCATATTTGAAACAATTTTAATAACTCGTGTTTTCAAACAAACATGCATAATAATATTTACATTAATAAAAAGGCCAAAAAAGCATCTAAATTTATGAAATGGTTTAAATAAATACGAATAAAGATTAAATAATTGCGCAAAAACTTCTAAAGCAAATAAATGAAAAAACGAATTTAGTTATTAAGTGCAATAATTCGACAATTGATTCCATGTATTTTTCTATCAAAAACTATAATAATATAATAATGAAATAAGTTTATGTTGGTAAGGATTAATTAAATAGTTTAATTTACATATGAGAGCTATCGTTTCCAAATACTTTTAATAACATAGTAAGTAGGAGATTTACAGCAGAATTCTTCTAACAGCATACTATTAATAATAATAGCACAGTCATAGTCAAACAAAGACAAATTATTTTAATTGAAACAGTTGCTAAGAATGTCAAATACAATGTGTAAAGTTTTGTACAAACTGATATTTAAGACGAAGCTCAACCTTATTTGAGAAAGCTTCCTGCTAACTATGTATAAATGCCACAATAAGAAACTAGGTTAGAAGGCGAAAAGTTTGAAAAACAATAGAAAAGGAGATTACTATATATAAATTTTGTATAAAAAAATTATGAAGGATGCCGAAGATCTTGATAAACCTGTATAAAAGCAGTAGTGTGAAATGAGATTAGGAGGTGTGAAATTTAAAAATTAATAGAAAAGGGTTAGGTGTTATTTCTATTTATAAGTTTTGAGTAAAAATTTATCTATAAGATTATGTCAATATTTTCAGTACTATCTTATAGAAAAATGTTTACTCAAAATTTATAATTAAAAATTACACCTATCCCTTTTAAATTAATTTTTAAGATTAATAAAATAAAGAAGAAGATTCCTCCTAAAAATAGCACGAATTTTAAAAATTAATCGGCACAAGTAAAAAGCCATGAACCATGAACAATTCTAAGGCTTCTCGCCGAAAGATTTTTGTAACCTAACTAAATGGTTTAATTTTTAAGTTTTCCGTCTCTTTATCTCATTTCTAACTACGATTTTATACAGGTTTGGTAATATGTCAGGATCTTTAGCATCTTTTATAATTGTTTATACAAAATTTGTAGATAGAAATAACCTATTCCTTTTTTATTTTATTTCAAACTTCCTGCCTTCTAACCTTGTGGTATTCATAAATAGTCGGTAACATACCTTCTCAAATAAGGTTGAGCTTCCTGCTAAATATAAATTTGTACAAAACTTTCACGCCATTTTTCAAGCAGATCTGTGATTTTTTCATTGTTTCGAAAAACAATGTGTTGTTTAAGTGTGGCTTTGTTATTATTATTAATAGTATATTGTTAGAAGATTTATACTGTAGACGTCTTACTTGTCAAGTTATTTTAAGTATTTGGACACGTTAGCTTGCATACGTAAATTAAACTATTTAATGAATCCTTACCAGTATTACTTTATTTCATTTTTTATAATTTTTTCTTGAAAACACACGAAATCAATTGCATTCAAAATAAATAGAACTAACCAAATTCGCTTCTTTAATTGAATTTATAAATTTTATTAATCCTCACCTACGTTCGAGGTTGCAACTATTATATGATATATCGTATATCGTATATCGTCTATCGTATATTGCATATCGTATATCGCATATCGTATATCGCATATCGTATATCGCATGTCGTATATCGCATATCGCATATCGTATATCGCGTATCGTATATCGCATATCGTATATCGCATATCGTATATCGCATATCGTATATCGCATATCGTATATCGCATATCGTATATCGCATATCGTATATCGCATATCGCATATCGCATATCGTATATCGCATATCGTATATCGCATATCGTATATCGCATATCGTATATCGTATATCGTATATCGTATATCGTATATCGTATACCATATATCATATATCATATATCATATATCATATATCAAAAAATACTTACAATTGAATAAATAGATGCTATATTCTGAATAAGATAGGGTTGAGTGACCTTTAATATTGAACTGTAAATTTTTAATCGAATCAGTTTTACTACAAATATTATTGTAGGTTATTTTAGTATTGGGAAATTTAATTGTTGAGTTTTAAAATTACCTTTATTTAAGAACTTTTAACTCATGCTGCACTTGAGGCAAATTTAATCTTTAATCTCACCTACTTTATTTATTTATGATACCGTCCTGGTGGGCGTTGTCGTGCTGAAACAATTGGCTACTTGGGTTTCAATCGCATATACGGATTATTGACCTGGTTACGGAGTTCCTTTATTTAAATTGGTATTAATAATTTAAATTTTTAAATCATTTTTCTGGATAAGTGTTAACTTTTCTACCTAAGAGCTGCTAACAACTATTTTAATTAGGTGTTCTACTGTAAATTGCAACACTGGCTCTCTTTAGGGCACTCACTAACTGAACTTTACTATGCACCCGGCAAATGAAAATTAAGCTTATTGTTTGTGATAGTACGTAGCCCAAAATCACTGCATGAAATTCATTATTTTGTTGTGTATCTTGTTTTTATACCTTTAATGTGGTTGTCAAGGCAACGCAGTTTGCATTTCAAAATTACTAATCGTGTTTTGCCTTTTTAAATTTATTTAGAAAATTTTTCCATTTGTTAAGGTTTCAGTTGGTATTAGGAATAATTATTAAGCTTTAAAATTTAATTCACCCAATGTGGTTTTAGCACCTTTGCCGTACGTTGTTTATTATGCATTTGTTTAAGCTAAACCTTAATCTAAACACAAATGCTGACCTATGGGAGAAATTTTAGAAAGTTTGTTAAATGAGGCGTTTATTTAGTTTTTATGTGTTGATCTCTTGTCAATTAATTTAATTTCACTACAGATATAATCAAAACTAGTATCTATATTTACTGTTGGTCGTATGCATGCATCAGTGGAGATTTCTGTGGTTGACTGAACATACTCTCAAACAACAACTATTAATTTTTCATCTATCTGCGTTATATCTGGTATAATGGAAATATTGCTCACTATAGGAGTATTTATTTTCAAAAGAGCACTTTCTTCTGTAATGAAAATTATTACTGTAATATTACTGACACATATATATCCTAACATTGAGGCTTATATGTTCCTATAGTTGAAATTAAAGAGGGTATGTTATTTATAAAGCACTATAGTAATTCAGACGAATTTATAATTGATGTATAGGCTATCGCGACATTTTTACAAAAGTATGATAAATAATAGCACTAAACAACACAAATATACCGGTGTTTTGCTAGATTTGCTTTACAAAAACGTATAAGCTGTGATTACAATAATTTTGTGCCGAAATTTTTGAAGGGGATGGCATGGTTACAAAGTTGAAACAAGCACTAAACGAATTTGTATTGCATTTATTTTTCACAAGGCATCTTTAACGCAAGCCTGGGGCGTATGTGTCTCATTGGAACTAAAAGGGTACATTAAAATTATTTAAGAAATGCACACACAATCATAAGATGTTTCGCCTACCATTTTCAAATATAAATTTCTTAAATAAAGCTAAAGCGAAAAGAAACCTTTAAGTAATCACAAGTGAAACCTATATACAAACATTTGTAGCGAAATTATTTACTGTTTGATCCTATAATGTTATAATTTAGTTACATTCGGACATGATTAAACCAGTAATTAGTATTACACAATTCGTTGCTAGTTTTGCCAGATATAATTGGATACTAGATGATTCCGAAACAACTTGTGACGTGTATCTGAGGGTACATTGCAACAGCTATGGATAACTGTGATTGGTAGAAGGAAAGAGGGATTTTCTTCTGTCAATGATAGCCATGGAAAGAACAGTAGTTCAAGGAAGAACAGAAAACATATTCAATTTATTATAATATATGAAAAAGTAAATTTAATAAAGCTTTTACATTTAACCGCATTCAATTGAATTTAGAAGTACATACACTACAATGCTAAAAAATTAGTAACATAGAAACGTACCAAATATATCTTGGAAACACATTTGTTATTATAAAATTACTATCACCCTGAGCAAACCCATCGGCTTTCTCCTGTAAGGTTAACTGTAACTCATCGATATACTGGTATCAAAAGTTTGGCTGTTTAGCATTAAGTTTCAAATTTAACATTTTTATTGAATGCATATAGCAGTAGTAACCACATCTTATAATTAATAAATTATTCTAGATACAAATCTTGTACATTGTTAATACTTATTCTAATGCATACTAGAATATGAAGTAGTTCATTCAAGAAGGTAATTTATATTATGACTTGAACCGTTGAAAATAACATAAAACTTGAAGTAAATAGAATTTACATAGTTTCATTAGTTATGAATACGACCTTTTTGGATCAGACAAACTTATCTTTTAAGGTCATACTACCATTAACAAATTTAATCACCTTGAATATATAAAAGTATCATAAATATCAACTGCAACGGTTTAAAAATCGCCCGAGGACAAGTTTTATTAGAATAAATGGTAAAATTCGATTCTTAACATCTATAAACCCTCATTCCATCATCTGTCATAACAATATCTCGAAATAATTATACAAATGCGTCAACATTTATTTATCTGTAGTTTTCTAAATTCCATTATATGACTATTTCGAGTAATTTCATACATGTTCACATCTTTCAAATTTGTACTTAAATTATAACTTTTTATTTTTAAAATTTCTATAATTCGTATGTTGCAATTGCACATGGCATATGTTGTCTGTAGAGCATCCTTGATTTAATGTTGGATTTATTTATCCAAGAACTGGGCATCTTCAGCTTGTTTAACGTAGAAGATGTTTCATTGAAATTTTAAACGTCAATTTTGCAATCGGTAGGCGAATTTTTGGTTTTAATCCAAATTTCCTAAATTTCATATTTATTCAACGTAATATGTAAAATGTTAGGAATTTACACCAATGATCGTTACGCATGCTTTGTGCTGTATAAGTTTCCGCGTATCGCATTTTTGTTTTTATTGGTGGTTATCCACTTTATATTTGGGCTCACCTTTAGAGCTCCGTTAGCATTTACAGAACGATTGTTGTATCATTAGCAGCGAACTGGAAAAAAGAGGTTTAAGGAACCTCTCTACACAATTGATCACCTCATATTACATAATATGTTCTTTTTTATGGATATACATGTTATGAACTACAAAAGGTAACTTAATCGGTTTTCTCGGCTATCGTATCACATTTTAGAATTTGTAGGTCACCGGTATGTTAGAAGCGTTTCCTTCAGTGTAATATAGGTGTAGTTTAAAATAACCATGTATTAAATTTTTTCCATTAATCTCTTTTATTACAGTTTTATAATACAAATATAATTAGTTGTTTAAATAAGCGCAGAACACTGAACATTTATAACCACCTTAAACGTAAAGGATCTTGTCTAAGTTGTGTTTGGCGGCGGTCGGCGATACCATATATTCTGCAAGACATTAAAACAAAGCGCTTAGCTTGCATCACTTCCTTGCCCCTCTGTACGACAGTTCATGAGATCTTTGCAAAAACATTCATGCATTCTATGCCATTTACCTTGGTACTTTCCAGTTGTAAGTAATTATTTCAAGAAATGTTTTAGAACTGTTGACCTAAAGTTGCAAAGGTATGTTGAAGATTTCTAGGCTGTCATTACGTGATCTACCGAAGTGCTTTGTAGAAACAGTCAACGGAGATATTCAACGGAAATTTTACATTTCGATCAACTACTTTACTAAACGAATAAAGGTGTTTGTTATCATCGTTTGCTAATGTTCTCGTAAGTAACTTATGCTCTAATTGTCGTATTTTCTTTATTTATCCACTTGCTGCTCTACCCATTTAGATTGTTTTTCTCCAACTTGTTCAGATTCAAAAACGTCCGCATTATTTGTATTGCAGGAAGATGTGTTGTCCTCAACATAACCTAATTTCATTTCTGGACTTTAATATGGTTCAGACGTACAGTATATAAAGTTAGTTTTTAATAAAATAAACATATTTCAACACGTACAAGAAATAACGAAAAAATAAGGTTTTAATAAAATGTTACTAATATCATTAATAAACGATACCCGACTGCAGTGATTGGCAAAATGTATTTTTTTGACTTAAACATAACGGACGATTGCTTCAGTGTCAATTTATTTAAGAACACGCATGAACTAATGAAATTTAATATTTACTACATATGAACTCATTTCAACTTTTGTTTAAAACCCAGAAGTATTGCACAGTATTTTTGTGTTGCCAATATCAACTAATTAATGTGGTTTTTAAAATACTAGTGTGACCAAACCAAAGAAATCTAAATTCCTTTTTATTTTTCAGCGACTGCATATGAGCTAAAGTTTAGGTTGTCTAAATTTCTGAAAGTATTTTAAAGCATTGTTGCATTTGAAATAATGATTTCAAACGGCTTTGATACTGAGAAAAATAAAACCACACGTTCCGCCGCCGAATTCTCAATAATAATACCTGAATAGCTTTTACTGCAAATTTCAGCTACAGCTGAGTATTCTGTTGCAAAATTAATATTTAGAATCAATAGATTTTATCGCATTTTCGGGTTGTAGACATTAATAGCATAACTTTCATTTGAGTATGATTTGTTTCATTTTTCAGCTGCTACAATAATCGCTTTGTAAGGAAAGATGCCTAAACGTTAAACATTTAACAACACTTAAAACTAAGAGTATACATTTTTCCCCTTTTAATAGTTTGTTCAGTTTTATGGTCACATTATATATAAATATCTTTATAGTGATGTGATTGTTTTAAGAAATAAAACTTTTTATAAAAAATCCCGCTTCACGAAAACCGTAAAATGATAAGTTTTCCCTCTCCAGCCAGTAATTCGACAACACCCTTTATAACAACTAGCCCCGGTCATCCCATTTATTAGAAATATGTATGAGTACATAAAATTAAAATGGCTTTGAAAGGAATATTAAAATATTAAATAATCTTTAATCCGCATGTTTTATCAATGTGCTTTTTGTTATTTAATCTTATTATTTACGGATCATTTTTAAACATGCCAAGCAATAAATTATAAACAATAATTATACGTATTATAGCTGCGCTATAATGTGTACGGAATGCATATCTAAATGTCTAAAGAAATAATTAAATTAGTTGCAGTGTATTAACTTGACCTTCATTTATAATGTGGACATTTAAAGCATTAACACCAGTATATTATCGTATTTTCATACAATATTATTCACTACTTCTGTATTTATTACCACTGCAAGAGTTGTTTCTAGTTCTAGTTGCAGGTTATATGCTAACACAAGAGGATAATCTTTCCAATTACCAAAGAATCGTTCAACAGTGTTTCGTGTAATCGGAGGACGAACTAATCTCAATTTAACAAACTTTTACAAATATGCCACAATGTGATTGTTGTAGGGTAAAAGTTATGTAAACTCACTTTGTTAATTACTTGAAAGGTCAAGGAAACGTTAACATGTGTAATCAACATTATCAAATACCAGAAATAAGTCAACTTTAAATTATTCGTTCAAAGTGCACTTGGATTTGTTAACCTTGTGATTCACACTTCTCTATGTGAATTTAAAACTGTTAAGGTACCTTTGTTCAACGAAATAGGATAGAATTAAATACGCGATATGTGTATGTATTCGCTAATTCATCGTCTACTTATTTATTGTGTATATCAAAATTTAATAATATTATAAAATTTGTTTGATTTAAGCCAAACTTTAAATTATGGACTACAAAAGATATTTGAATGGTTTGTGTCTAACTCATGTTGACAATGAATAAAGAGGGTATTTGATACAAAGTAACTTCATAAACGTAATACAAAATTTTTCAATTTCGTTTGAAAATACTGGAAGAAGCAATATTGCTCAACAATTTTTCAACGAACAATTTAATTTCCTAATAGGACTAAGATAAGTTTTTAGAAATAATATACTTGGACAATGCAATTGAGGAGTATTTTATAAAATTCAATATTACAAGTATATTTCTGGTTGCATAAGCCATAAGCCATTATTCTAAATTTTGTATAACGATCTAAACAAAATTTTAATGTAGTGCTTGTTATTCAATTTTACTTACTGTAAACCGTAAAACTTTGTATAGCATTTAATACATTTGTGTCATAGAGTTCTTGAATTAATAATTTAAAACAGTTTCCACTATACCAAAGTATTAAATTTAGAAAGACATTTTAAATGGAAATTAGCATTAGCAATTAAAGTGACAATGAGTAGATATCTAATTTCATCAGAACATCTGGTATCTGTAAAAGCTTTATTGCCAACAAATTGAATTGTGTTGTAACCATATAAAAGCATTTAAATGAATTTAGTAATTGTAATAGTAACTACAAAATTGCTTACGTTTTAAATACGCTATATCGGTATACATTGCAATAGTTGTTAGCGTGTCGATAGTGGTAAAAAATTATTTGTGTTGCTTATTATGTAATAAAGCTTTACAAAACATTTCACTGATGATCAAGTATCACATTTTAAATTATATCGCTTTTGCATACGGAAACAGTGAAACTTATTGAAATGACAATGAAGATAGCGTGGGTAGTTTATCTCGCACCATAGATTTAGCCAATACGCCATACTGTCATAGGTAACTACCAATGTGCTAGATTTTTTATTATTATTTAGGAGCAGGCTAGCAGTGCGTTTAGTCAAATACGGAAATTTAAGTACAGGGTTTGCGATTTAGTATTTACGATATTTAAATAGTAATTAATAAATTAGGACGGAGAATACGAGGGCTATGCTGTACTAATCGGAATCCTCGCACTCTAGTGGGCGTATCGCCGTAATACCAACCATTTAAAAAAGTAAACCTTACTTGGGTAATGTGCAAACAAGCATATCAAACGCTTCAGTCAGTCCTGTGCAAGCACCGAGGTACTGTCACTCAGCTAGTCATTTTTAGTTAACTTGATGGAACTTGTTAGGCGCGATTTTAAAGCGATGACTTACTACTATTATAAAAATCTGGTGTGAGACAACACACGAGTTTCTCTTTCTTCAGAATATTCCTGTATTTGACGTATCAATATCGCTTCAATGATTTTAGAAAATATAGGTGATATATATTGAACGATAGTTACCGATTTGATTAATGTCACCTTTTTTAAGAACTGACAATATTAATGAAATTTTTAAACAATTAGGATAGATTGTATCCGTGATGGTCGAATTTATTAACTTGGTTAAGGCCCAATAACGACAATCACTTTTTCAATTAATTTTACGTTTATTCCATAGTAGTCCACACTTGGTGAATTTTAAAAATTGGAAATAACGTCACGCACTTGAGCTTGGGATACTGGATTGAATTTAAATAATATATTGTTTTTAATTTCAATTTTATTCACCAAATAATCACGATAATTATAATTATGGGCCTGAATTTTATTTTGTATATTTTGCATATACTAGTGAAATGGCAATTAAACTGATCGGGTGAGATAGAAGAGGTAGTTCTAACGTCAGTGCACATCCTTTATCATTAATGATCTCCCACGGGGATTTATTAGAGTTAGGGGAAGTTTTGATATAGGCATCATGAGCTGCACGCTTGGAATTAATTATTTTTTTCCTATATAAATTTCGGAAATCTTTTATATAATTATTAATTATGTTGTTTTGTGCAGTAGATTGTCTTAGTTATATCATCAGATATCAGAGATGTACTTATCATGATTTAAGCGACTAGACCATTTCCTGTTGAGTTGCAGATCGCACGGTAAAAGCGCTGATGCA
>JAHWXV010656929.1:0-18856 GCA_024586415.1 Phrixothrix hirtus
CCGTTCTTCAATTTTAATATACCGAGTGGTATGAAGTAAAGAAAGCACCGTTAGAATAAGAACTTTTCTTTCAGTTTTGAATCTCGTTACTGCAGTGCCGATAGCGTCTGTTTTCCGTTTTATAAGGCAAGGTCAATTACATCATGACATATACAGGGTGTTCTTCGAACATTACCTGTCTGAAGTGGTCTTGAAAACAGTGGCGCCCATATTTACCGATTTTAGACTTATTTCCCGGCAGTGTTTAGCTTCGCAGTACAGAAGAACCACTCCTCGCTCCAATGTAGCTTTGCCGGCCGTTGTTAAACACTGGTGTTTCTGCCAAATGCGTTATTTCCATTTCGTCTTGTGACATAATTCTTTCACATAGAAACTAATTTTAAATAACATGTAAATTACAATAGTTAAAAGTGGTAAATAATTACAAAAACCTGTAATAATAGAAAAGTCTAGAAGGATTTTAAATTAGTTTGAAAAGGCCTCACCAATCATTATATATTTGAAGAAAATTATCTATGCCAAATAGCAGGAATTCAAGATAATTTAGATTATAAATAGGTTTACAAATGAAGTCAAAAGTTGGAGCTTATTCAGTTCTTAGACTAACCGTAACCCTGTACTTTTAAACATTATCACTAGCTTCGGTTCGACCAAAACTAGTAATAATACATAAATCTCCTATTTACCTCACAAAGACAGCTCATGCGATTTATTAAGGACTATTCGAAGGAATCGGCATGCAGTTGTTTATTTTAGTGTTTAGACTGTTCAATATTAGAATGAATAAAATATCTCCCGTATCTCATAGGAAGCTAACTTGGTCCTCCAAAGACTGTCGGATTGTACTAAAGGTTCTCAAGAATTATATTTCAGTACGGACTTGTCGACTGAAGGAAAATTTGATTTTATCGCTGCTCCAAAAAACCTAACCGCAATCATAGATCGAACTGTTCGAGTTTGCGAATCTCGTCTAAACAAATACTAATTTGACTTACCCTTTATAATCACTAGTTTAATATAAACTAACTATTGCATTGCGACATAACTTTTAACGTATAAAATGTACAGAGTTGCTGTATGAATAGATTTAAAGCAGAATCAACACACCAAATATTCACTTTAAGTGTGTCACGTACTTTCTTAAAAATTACATGGGGGGTTTCGGATCCTCGCATTAGTGAGTTATCCATTAACACTTCTATTTGTGTGCAAAGTAGTTTCATCCATAAAAGCCACATCCTGTAAATGCACTTTGTGTAAAATGTCAACAGTGAAGTTCGAACGGTACACAGATAATGTTGCTTCCTACAGTTGCTGATTTTGTATGCATGAAAGTGCAACACCTTAAGTAAAACTTCATGAATTGTTGTTTTCAGAACGTTTAGCTCCAAAATTCGACGAGGCATCGACTTTTTAGGACTTCTGATTGCAGACTGTCAAACACTTGCTTCTAGTACTGGCGGTCTTCCAATCGATGTTTATTTGAGAACAGATCCGGCTCCCTGCAACTTATTAAATTAACATCGTATGTTGTTCTCGCGTGGTGCGTCCTTTCCATATTTACGTTGAAATGCCCGTTGCATTTACTGATTGCAATTCAGAATGTCACAAATAACATTATGCCATTTGTGACCAGAAAACATTATACAGTAATAAACATAATTCATAAACAATTGTAGTGGCCCAAATCTATGAGTTAGAGGCTTTTAGAGCTACATAACTTTTCAAAACACCCCTGTTTTCATTTAATTCATGTTTAAAACTCTACAATTCTTGTATGATAATCCTGCATTCAAAAAGCACCCATCACTGATTTAAAATCTTTGTTAAAGACAAATAATGGCAGAGCCATCTATTGTTTATATAAGGAGGTATTTTAATATAAATAACATAAAGAAGGAGATTCCTCCTAAAAATGGCATTGACACCCACACTGGTTTATGTGTTTAAAAAGAAGTTTTGCATTTTCAACCAGCGTGTCCAGCCACCCAGCACTGATGAGCCCCACTATGACGAAACCATTGGTCTGCTGGTGCTTTTACGCTGTTAGGAAATGCAAACTTTTATATTTTTACCTATTTAGTTAGGCTAAAAATCTTTTTGTTAGAAGTCTTAGAGTTGTTCATATTACAGTTTCATAGCTTTTCACTTGTGCTGAATTTTTTTAAGAATTCGTCCCAATTTTAAGAAAAATCTTCTTCTTTATATTATTTGAACTATGTTAAACTTTATTTTTATCTTAAAAATTAATTAAGAAGTTTTAGACTTTATTGGACATGCTTTAAAATGGGGACACCTATAGCCAACTTTAGTTATGGTGATACGTGTAGCTAGTGTTATTCTATGAATAAGCTCGCGACTTGAAATCAGTTCAAAGGCGTCACGTTTTTAAAGTTAACACTAAATTTTGAGTTTCTGCAATAATAAATTAAAAATATTATTTATAAACGTTGCTTTAAAATCTAGAGTTTCGTAAATAAATAAGCGCCAAATTTAAATACTATTTATAAAGTACTATTTATTGTTTTATCTATTTGCGTATCGAAATTTGAGTTTCATAATGGCCCTCTTTTTAACACGGAATATTTTATTTTAAAAGGTCGGTAACATTAGTAATTAACGTTATTAAACGTCAATATCGAATAGAAAATTAACAAAATTTTATATTCAAATGTCAAAACGTCAATGTCACGAACTATCCTCTCGTTCATAAGAAAACTCGCCTCTACGAGGCTCGTTCCATAAACTTGAACTCGTGTAATAAAAATAAGTCTTATGAAATTTGTTTTTTAATATACTATTATTACAGCATACGCGGCTTTAAGTCTTTTTCAGCTTGTAATCCACAACAGATAACTAAGAGATCTCTTTCAGCGAATAGTGTAAAATACCCCATAGACGTCCTTACTATAATCATCCTTAATGTGAAAAATAAATGTTTAATTATAATATAAACTGAAATTCTGAATTGAATAAAATATTTTTAAAAATGGTTTAAAATCTATGTTACCTATAATACTTATTTAAATATTGGTTTTCCATTACTCATCAAATTTTAATTAAACTGGAAATAATTAAAGCTAGGCTTTCCATTAAATGAATTGCATTTTTAGAAAAACGTTCATTAAATTTAACAAACGCTTTTAATTTTCGTCATTAGTTCTTACAAAAAGCACAAGCTGGAATACATTTATTTAAAGTAAACTTATTTGTTTCAACTAACCTGAAATCCAGAACACGTTGCCGCAGTATGAGGGTGGGAAGCAGATGTTGAACCATAGTTGAGCTGATAAGCGGTGTCAAGAATTTTCTTATGGGCTGACGCATGGGCCCGATATGCGGAAACGCTGAGCTTCATTGGGGTGAAAATTCGCTAGTTATTGACCAGTAATGCACGCTTACCCTGGACCACATTAGCGGACCAGGGATTTCTATAAAAAAGGAAAGTTGTGATTAAATTGATTGTAACATACTTATATTATAATAACTATTCTAAGCAATTTTATTGTTCCAAAGAAGAAAATTAAATTAAGTTACACTATACGCTCAAATTATGTATTGTTTATTTTGTAAAACAAAATTTTACTGACAGAACGTAATGGTTAACGCAATAATCGCAAAATAGGCCATGGGGAGCTGTTTACCAAGTTTATCGGTAATTCCCAAGTTCGCTAAATTTTATCTTAGAAATTAAAAAGTTAGGGTTCTATTTCTCGAAGCTGCAGATCCCAGCCGTTTGATAACACGATTGATTCTTTTAAACTGCTTTTAATATTAAATAAACAATGATTTTGGGAATGTCCGTTTGAATTATCTATTTTAAAAATAATCTTAGCCATAATTTCTGTGAATTTCAACTAACTTTCGTGAAAAATGTCTTTAATTTACAACTTACGCAACTTTAGAATTTTAATTTTACAAAAGTGAAAGTGAAAAAGAAGGTGATGACATACCGTGTTTATGCCCTAATTAAGCTTAATCAGATACTTGCGCTTTTATTTGATCCATATTATACATTACATCTTTCAGTAAAACATTTTATGCACTTAACACCAATTAATTGTTACAAAATGGCAAATTGAATTAAGAAAAACATTTTATACTTTTGTAATGATCAAAGGAAACCAAAGCTTTCTCGATCTCTTATAATTTAAATGCAAATACCGCTTACTTTTGATGTCGTATATTATAGCTTTTAAGTGAAAGTGTGCCAAATTGCACATAACATTATTAATATTCGATTCCCTCTGCATAGGTAAAAGTGGGTAGAAATGGGACACGGGTGATACAGGAAAGTGTGCATTCTTGCAATTAACTTTGCACCAAAGCATTAAATAAATATAGCATAGAATGTAATACTTTATTACAATTTCGAAAAGTAAAACATATAACGTTAGCGGCATCATTCTCCGTAGGACTTCACAGATGGGTTATTTATAGTTGCAAATGAACATACTCTGTGGAAAAAATTACCCAAGTTAGGACAAATTTTTAAGTTTGCTTTGTGTAAATCTAAGAAAAATAAGACATATGTTTTATCCTTGTGCGGTTGATCGACAAAGCGATCATGTAGTTCAACGTTTTAGGTGCAATTCCGAATATAAGACCTAAGGTGGCGATCTAATAAGTTTTGATCTACCGAATATAAATATGAAATTCTGGATAACAAAAATATTAGTGTAGTCTCCTGATGTGAAGCAATCCCATTCACTTCATCCTAGCTTTTCATTTTCCAAAGTAATAAAATTTATCTGGTGTTCAGGGTTCCTGTACCGAATGAATAAATCACATCCTGTTTTAGAAACATCGTATAAAGTAAGACCGTTCAAATTTACCTAATTTACGATTCATGGTAACACCTTTACATTCATTGTTTTTTCTTCAATACAGCTTCAATATAACAGTGCTACATTCTCAATTATTATACTAATAAGTTCAAATATTTATAGTGCCGCTTAACTTGTTATTACACACTACCATTATTTTTAAATAGAAAGCGAAGGCCGATTTATCGTTTTATGCTAGGATTTATTAAATCTGCACAACATTATATTTACCGTAAAAATAACGGATTGATTATGCATTGGTTAACAATTTAGTATTTCATTTTTTGAAATACTTATTCTGTTAAACCGTTTTTTTGCGTGATTATTTATTATCAATGTGTTAATGCATTAATTAATTATAGTTACTCACAAACAAGATAATATTAATGACCTACTTCGGGAACATTAAGTTGCTTAAGCAAATTTACTGATTTTAATTTGAATTAATCATTGACGTCACTTCTAGAGGCGAACTTATCGCCCCCTATATATTTCTAAGATGGTCTTCTACGAGCAAGATATCTAATTTCTACCGAAAATAAAATAGTTTTTGTGATTATGCACATACATAGAATATTTCCATACCATTTCCCAGTCCTTTCGTTAAATTTTTTGAACACAATGTAATATTTCAAAAAGTTCAGCTAAGTCCAGAACCACCTAAAAAATTTGATGCTAAAATAATAATTGATGATCCCAATGGAAGTTCGAAAGGAAGTCTCAATTAAGTAAAAGGCATTGATTCCAGTATTAAATGTACAGCATCAAGGATAGGCCCAATATTACAGATTTCTTTCGTCCAAAAAAAACATCGCCGTTTTCACTAGCAGTTTTGTTAATTTACACCATCAAATTCAATAGAGCAGGTTTTACTACTCAAATAAATAGTAGAACATTTTCTTATAAATTTGATAAATGGTGAACAATTTTCACTAAAATAAAATAAAATCTTCAAATTACAGCACAATTCTACGATAAAGTATTAAAAGTTAAATTAAATTAAATAAAATTAAAGTACTTAAGCATAAATGAAAACAACCTACGATAAATATAAAGAAATGCCAGTGAATAGTTTAATTAATTAGAAATTCAAGTATTCACCTGTGCAATATATCAAAATGTATAATTTCCACATCCTTAATTAAAATTGACGCCAACAAAATCCAGCATGCATTAAGTCAATGTAAAAGTGAAAGTGAAAACTACAATAAAATTAAAAACAAATTTAAATAATTTACCTTTAAGTGTAATGGCCATCAATTTCAAAATTAATATTTAGTAAAAATCTTCGAAATAAAAAACACTGAAACATAAACATGCTTATTGATAAAACGTAGTATAAACAATTAATTGATAAGTTTAGTACACCAAAAATGTTTAGAGCTTTAAATAAATTCACTTTACCAAACATTTTATAACACAAAGTGTGACACATTCCAGAAAACCTTGAAGTAGACAAGAGGAAGACTCCGATCGTGATATATCGTGTTCCGAGAGAATCGGTTTGCCATCAAAACATGACTATAAACAAGTTGTGTCCAAACTAATTTGTTTATGATATTTTAAACGTTGAAGATGAACGTCGCAGTGATCGACCGACGACGTCAAAAATCGATGAAAGTGTGTCGAAAGTGCGTTCTGTGTTATTAAAAGACAGACGAGTATCACTAAGATTGATTGCAAATGAGGGGGGCATAAATAAAGATACCGTTCATCGGATTTTGACAGATTAAATAGGTATGCGAGAACTTTGTGCAAAAATGGTTCCCAAGAACTTGTCTGCAAATCAAAAAGAGAATCGCATTTCCATTAGTCAGGGAATGTTGGATTGTTTGACAGATGAACCGAATTTCATACACGAAGTAATGCCAAATCATAGATATTTGAATATGATCCTGAAACAAAAGAAGTAAAGTGCACACATCCTCATCAACTCGGCCTAAATAAGCTCGTATGAGGAAATCGAGAGTCAAATTCTTGCTTATCGTAATTTTTGATTGCCGTGGAATTGTTCACAAAAAAATTGTGCCATAGCGCTAGGCGGTATATCACCTCTTTTATCGTGAAGTCCTTGACTGTTTGAGAAAAAGGTTTTACGTGTGCAGCCTAAGTTTGGTGCTTCTTGGATCTTGAAGCACGACAACGCCTCATTGTCGATTAGGGAGTTTTTGGTCCAAATTCCAGTGCTTCACCATCAGCAGTCCAGATCTGGTTCCCTGCGCTTTCTTTTTATTCCTAAATACTAAGTGGCAACTCAAAAATCATTATTAAGCAACAATAGAAAGCGTCCAAAAAACACAACGCAGGTTTTAAATAACCCAACTGAGCAAGACTTGCAAATTTGTTACAAGGAATGGCAAAACCGTTTAAAACGTTGTATATATTCCCAATGGACGTATTTTGAAGGGGGCTATGTCAAAATATAAATTAATGCAATAAAAACTTTATTAAAACATCATTCTCCATACGTCTGAGACCTACCTCGTATAATGCTAAATTAACAAAATAGTAAACTATAAATAGGTGAAATTCAATTTCGAACTGGTGAAAAGCACTTGGAATAGAAATATGAAAGTATCTCTAAAGATCTACATTAGGACCTCGACTTCTTGTTAAAATCGTAATCCCAACCGATGTTATCAATATTAAGCGATAACTGGTAATCACTTATCGCGGCTCATTGTTACTAGGCAGCCGCAATTTTCAGCCACTTTCCCCAGAAATGCAATTAGAAACGCTACGACCAATGCACATTCTATTTATGAGTTGTTCTTATATTTTGACGTTATAGCCTTCTGATACATATCATATTTAGCTTCTAGGCTACTTTACTAAGTTTTGTAGATTAACATTGAAATAAATGTATAAAAATTTTAGTTCTATTGGTCTTGGGCGTATTGGGTCCATATTTAGATTTTACTTTATAACGTTCCGATTTTGTGTGGTTAAAACTGTTGTGTTCAGGTCATTACTTTATTTAATTTTATATTTTATAAATTGGATAGCAACTAATTAAGTTATAAAAACTTTCATTTTTATTTATTTCAAAATTTTAAAGAATTCATTTATTTGGAACCTCTGGCTTAACGATTTGTTCGTATGACCATGTGTCCGCGCAGTTCCATGAGCGCTCTTGTCTGAAAGTCGAGCATCGATTAACATCGTTTAAGAAAATACCTTTCGAAAATTAGCAAGAAATAAGTTACTAACTAGCTAAACAATGTATTATTATAATTTTCGAGAATCACGGACTTTATCTTTCATTCTAAAATTATATTGTGTTTGTTTCTTCAGTTAAGGGAAAGCAAATTGGAAATTACATAGATTTTATTACAATTAAATCTAAAACGAATTTCTATTCATAAAGGCGCATTTTACTAGTTAGAAACTTCCAATAAGTGTCAAGGTCGTCCGAAAAAGCCTAGTAACGGAGACCCAAAGTAGGTTATACTGCTATCTAGTATAACCTAGGATCGAAAATAAGAAAATTCTTCGATTAGAGATGCTCCTAAAAGTTGGTGTTTGTTATCACTTAATAATTAATTACAACCAAACATATAATTGAAGGCTGAAACAATATAAACAAAATTTATACTTAAATTATCTTTCAGCAATCAATTTCAAATTAATGTAATTTAAACGACGTCCTATGTAAAGAAAAAATTCTATTGTAATTCCTATTTGGTAAAGTATATAACCTTTCTTTTACTTTTTATAACCATCATTCCAGTTTTAGCTGTTACTTTTAGTATTTTTGTTACAACCGGACATCAACGTCTACAAATTCATGAATTTTGAGGATGGGTGCGACATTTCAAGAAGTTTCGATTAAGGGCGATGAGGAACAAAGTAACTGCAATAAGAATCTTTCTTAGTAGCATATTTCAGTTACTGATAAAAGAAGCTTTATTAAATTTATTATTTGCTTATGATCTTTTTATTTGCTAGAATAAGTAACAGATTGATTGAACCAATGTAAGCAAAAGAAAGATGAATTTGAATGCTACCGTCTTGCTTAATCTACATGTCTAAAATCTTGAATTTGTGAAAGCTACAACATCTGGTGCCCATTGTAAATAAGACTGCAGAATTTGTATTGTACTTCTCAAACAAACCGACACGAACCTACAAAATACATTAAAGGGTCTCTAGGGGAAGAATGGGAGATCTTCCGGAAAAGGTTTGCTATTCTCTGCTTTCAGTAAATTAGACATAATTTTATAGTCGTTACAACCTAAATACAGGTTATGATGCATGATATATTTTCCATGAACTGGAGGCGTGGTATTAGTCAAGAAACATAAAATGCAGAACTTGGCAACGTTGTTTTTAATATCACAAGCATTTTCGATTGAATGCTGATTATGTGGTGACTTCAATTATCCCAAAAATATTACAGTATATATTATTTAAAAATTATTCTTTTATTTTTGAGGTAACATTTACTATCTAGATACTTTTTTAAAATGTACCTCATTTAGCTCACTTCTATCATGTCAACAATAAACATATTCGGTATAATTAAATGCTTTTTAGGAGATTAAAATATATTCAGTTGTTCGCATTAAAAAAGCTCTAAATTTATCTTGAAAGGTTTCTACACACATTTATTTCGAAGATACGTTTAAAGTTGTACTTGAAAAGAAATTATTTCAATTTCGATGCAGACAGCTAAAAATTTCAAGGCAAGCCGCAAGTTCGAATTACGCGCCCTGAAATGAGACAAATTCTAGAATGTCTTCGTTTAAAAATGACTCGTAGCTTAAGATAGCTAGTTACGAAATCGAAATTGAAGTAGTGAAAATAAATAGTACTATAAATAAATTAGAAATAAATACGTGTAAAATTATAATTTATTATAGTTCACATTGGCTAAGTTTGGATACCTAAGATCACAAAAAGGAAATAAGTGAAGCTATCACCATATCGTATTTATTTGTCTTTAATGTTAAATACTTAACTAATCGCTTTAATAATTTATAGGTTCTACGTATAATTGGCTTATATATAATTCTTGCTAATACCATGTTATTTTAGTTTTTGTCAATAGATAGTTTGTAGGTGTTGAATACAAAGTTGGCGCACGAAAACTGTAAAAAAACTTTATCGATAATTAAAGACAAATTAAGTCGTTAAATTATAATACAACACTTGTCAGTTTTGTTACATTGGTGACTATTATTGGGAGAGTATTTCGATCGTAAAATCACAAAAAAGTAAAGTGAAATCACACAAATCACAAGAAACACTACAGGAAATTATGCCGAAAATGCATGATAAAATGAAATCCAACTAAAGAAATTCAGAGACTCGATGTTTCTTAGGGAACTTAGGGTGCAAACGTTCATTAATATTCTTTGAGGTTCAGAAATGTTGTTGACACTAAGATTAAGCTGCCTGTAGGATTTTGTGAGTGCATTAGTCCACATATTGGAATCCAAGTAGCCAAAAATTCATAAAACTGCCAGCATAGCTTTAATAATCTAGAAAAGATTAGTGTTGCGCATAAACACTGAGGGCAAACGCTAACTAGACGAACATCACAATGTTAGAAATGCGAACAACGGTATTTGTTCATCAAATTTTTCCAGAACACTGCAAGTACTGCTGTCAGTTGAAACAAAAAACGACTCCCAAAACGCGCCAACATTAGTAATGATAATTAGATACCCGACAAGATGAGATAAGATGAAGAAAAAAATCTAGGTCTGAAGTCACTTCTGACATGGAAGACAAATATCTAAGACGTGTATGGAAAGAGGTCGTTAAAACATACTCAGCTCAATAAGGATCTTCGCAGATCCAGGATGGTCTTGTGTAGAGGACTTTAGCGAAGAAAGTTAGAATTGAGAGATGAATGTAGATAATAGTTCCGAAGAACAGAGCGAGAGAAGTTTTGTGATGGTCAGGATGGCGTATGAGAGTGAATAAGACTCTGGAAAAATCCGCAAATGATGAATTGCAAATAACATCTTAGGAAAAGTATAGGAAGTATGAAACGTGCACTTCGAAAAATGGTCCACTTGGACTGCATGGCGTGGATAGTGCAGGTCGTTTCTTGAAACAAAAGTAGTAAATACATACATCTTGGTGACGATGAATTGTTTGAGCATGAGATAAGGCGATCATGTAAGTTGGAGTTCGATAGAACTACATAGAAGAGGAGACTGTCAAAAACAAACAGATCGAGAACCTTCAGCATAATGCAAACTCTACACATGAAGGACCACGCAGTAACATCCAGATCACTAAAACCAGTTTAATATAGATTTTGAAGCTGAAGAATTGCAACCTAATGACTTGGTGCGTTTGCTTCAGCCGCTACAACAATCTATCTCTCAAACTATAATGATTATAGCCTGATTAGTATAAAGTTATAACAAAGTATAACCGGCGGAAAGACGTTTTGTACCCCAAGAGTGCACACGATGTTGTTTCTCTAAACTAACGGGGTTGTACCGGTGGATAATGGAGAAAGGCGGTTTCCGTGTTAGCTATTAAGCTAAATAGGGCTATATTCAGGAACGTCTTACAGTTTTCATAATAAGAGAAAGTCGTAATTAAGGGCGCCACTTTGTCAAAAGTCGTTAGGTTTGATGTTAGAGAAAAACAGAGAACAAAGACTTCTTTTCCAAAACTTATCATTCGAAATTACAATGGTATACTTACTACGTAGACGTTGAGAGTACTCTACTGGGTTTATACTTCGATCACGTCTTACTAGACTTACAAATTAAGACATATTACTTACTTAATTCTAGAAATTCCCTGAAAGATAAAATGGTTATTAATTCTAAGGATTTTTATAATTACGAAATAATAATATCTGCACTCAATAAATCACTGTAATAATAATAAGGTAAAATGTACAGTTAAGTACAATGCACTGATAGCAAAAAGAAAATTAAAAAACAATTGGATAACTATAACTACAGTAGGGGCCCCTCGGTTTCTGACGTTTATAATTACTTCGAAATTAGGTAATACATTCGGCCTTTGAATGGTGTCCTTATTTAACTTAATCAAATAAACTTGTAAAACTCGGTATACTATTTACAAAAGTTATTTCAATTGTCTTTTGTATATAACTTAATCGAACTAATCGTTCCAGCAGAGTATATAAAAAAAGGGATTGAGCTTTTGAAGAGATGCTTTTAAGATTACGTCGTAGTAATATTAAGGTAGAGGGATGCCACTTACTTGATGTTCTAGAATTCTGCGACTTCCCGAAAGAATTGGAAAACCGAGCTGCCTAGAACTTCAATTCTGTCGTACCTGTGTGTACGGTACCATCAAATCCTAAACCCTTATACAGGAATCGGACGTAGATTAATGACACTGGCCCAAATATAATCCGCCTTCGGGCGAAAATAAACCGAGTTTCCAATAATTTGTTCTCCTTTTACCTAACTTGAACTTGGATAGCTCTTCGATTATCTTATTTAAATGTAACCTAGGAACGCACTAGAGAAAGCGTCTTGCTGTTGCACACTCTAGCCTCAACTCGCTGTATTCACGTCTCTCAAAGCGGATGGCGAGTAAGCGGGGTTATTGGTGCTATTTTTAGAACGGTTGAAGCTTGCTAACAAATTTTTTTGACGTAATAATTTCTAGAATATCTAAATGTTTCAATTAGATTTTGTTTTGTACCAAATGATTTGTTTTAAATCATTAGCAGTTATAATTTTAGATATATAATTTTTATTGCGATTATTATTAAAATGCCAACGCGATATTATCCAATATGTTCAGAAAATAATCCTGCATTTTTATATATAGGGTGTCTCTAAAGATCGTTAATATTAGTGTCAAATTTTAAACGCGCTTACTAACTTAAATATTTTTTTCTTTGTATTCCAATTGCACTTTCCTATAGGTATGTATCTGAATTAAATAAATAAAAATAAATAAATCAAAGAACAAAAAATAAAAGTACGAGGATAAAACGTTTTATACCTAGGAATTGCAAAAGCGCTGAATTGGCAAAATCAAAATGTTGGAGAAATAGTTGCATAAGTACAGACATGGTATTCTTGCACAGAGAGGTCAAAATGTTAATTACAAGATCAACAGTACAGAAAATAACGATAGGGATTCAAAATTGATCTAATTGTCCTTAGAAGTACCCTGTCTTCCATTTTTTTTGTTTAAAAGATCTCTATTTTTTAGCTCATTTTCAATACATTCTGCTATTAGCAACACATTCGGTTAATTATTCTTTTCATGATTGCCGACTAAGCTTCTATGTATTCTGTTGGGTTATAGTACATTGAAAGGTCTACAGTTCACATTTCCCAAAGACTATTGCACATCTCAACTCATCCGAATTTGACATTTTTTAATTGAGCCTGTTTTTAGATCTTTAGATGCTCAAAGCAAAGCAAAAATTTCCACATCACTTGCTGTTGCAATAGAAGTTTCCGGCGCAATTTTTTTAATTTCCATTATTTTTCTGTTTGTAGAAGTTAGTATTTCTCACCAAGTTAGTAAAGTAAAGCGATTAGGTGAAGTTTGAATGGTTGACACTGATAGGAAGAAGTGAACTTGAAAATAAAATAATAAAATGAATAAGCCTACGGTTTTAGAACTTGTAATGATACCATAACTTTTGAAAGTACCAGAATTTATTACCTATTTGGAAAAGTGAAGCAACTTTTTGTGCCAAAATGCGTTATCATTATCTAACTCGAGTGTTTTCAGTGTTTTGGGATACTTAAAGACAATTTTCAGTACATTAAAACAAATACTGCTGATAATATAAATTATATTCGTATATATGTGTTCTCCAAATGGGTTTAACATATTTTGTTTAACGTAAAATATAACTTACTACTGGAAATCCTCATTGAAATTGAAACGAAGTCAAACAATGAAATTTTTCAGTAAGGAGAGATCTATTTAAAATGTATTGTTAATAACATTTAAGTATATTGATATATTATAATATAATAAGGACCGTTAAAATCAGGCGCTTTTCTAGGAAATAATATTTATGCAAAGGCTGACAACGTATAATCTAAATCCAAAGAAATCGAGCACATCCAGATACGATCACGTGTACCAAAAAATATCCTTGAAGCACACTACATTTGTTACGCAGACGTTCTTCTTAAAATGCAAACACCATCTGATAGACCAATAAGTATTAACAATAAATTATTGCATAATTATTATTAAAAGAATTATAGAAATAAGTAAAATTATAAATTAAAATATACTGTATGGAATTCAAATACTTCGGAGAATAAATTTTAAAATCACATAAATTCTTATAAACAACGAACGGTAAGAGCAAAAATTACGATTCTTTTCATTAAAAATCAAATTATTTAACAGCGCCAAAAATGGTCAATTCGAAAAAGCTGTTTTACTTTTTTTAGATAAATCTAATACTCATGAAAACGAATCTGTGAAACACATATTTAATTAATTATGTAAATAACTGCTGTCGTAAAAAATCATCGAGTGATGGCAAAACATGTAACAATTATAACGCATAATTTGCCAAAACCGAGAAGCCGATATTTTGATTTTTAAAAAAATATTAATAATTCGAATACAGAGGCATAAACCTATGATGCGCTCCTTCCTACGGTATCAGTGAATCAATAGACGGATACTAACAACCAAGTACTAAGAACCGATCCCGCTGTCTTGATATTAATATACCAGGGTCTAGTTCTCTGTCAGGAAAGTAATAGTTATTCCATACCTAGGCCGACGTCTTTCGAACAAAATTATAGAATCACCGCCTAGGTCTTTGTATATCAATATACTAAGATGCTGTTGAAATGAACTAACTCCGCCGTCATAACATTAACATGCAACGACCTAATTCACTGCGAAATTGATAAAGGATAAGGAAACGAATACTTAATCGCTGTTTTAAGAAAAAAGTGAATCTAGATAAAGTTGAATCAGTTTAAATATTAGTTAGAGCATTCGAAACTTTATTTGCAAAGAATTGAGTAATTTAGGGCTTACCTACTTTATAATATCAGCAAGGATACCTACTTACCGGACACTTAAACTTGTGTCTTCGAAGAAATTTATTGGAATTCGCTCTAGTACTGTCTCCGAGGTTTATTGGAGTTCGCTCCATTTACAACTCGCAACTAAACAAATAATTTTTATTGGAGATATGTTTTTTTATTTGTGGGGCTGAGGGTTTGAGATGCGAAATTTGACCCTCTTGGAGTAGAACTATTATATAGTCATTGCGCCATGCCTATCAGAATTTTGCCGCATCTGGAGGATTAGGGATTTTTAAGGTGTTAAACATCACATTGACATAAGACCTCCGATTATACTTCCTTATTCGAGAAAAAGGGATGTTTTTTAATTTTTTTCTCCGCTGTAAATGTACCGACCTCGATCGGGTTTGAACCCGCGTCCCTCAAATCTCGATACAAACATGCTAACCACTATACCAGTCGGGACCGGCTTATTGGAAGTTACTTCAGTGCGACTTAAGACCCCGAAATCACACTTATTGAAGTCAGCTCTAGTACAATGGCTACAAATTCAACAAATAGGTTAAAGTATCCGTCATACACATTGATATATCATTAGGAAACACCGAAGTTCATCAAACTATACTCGATACTAAAGGTTTCCCATATTGTTTATACAAAGAAAATACCGCATACAAATTTTGAACCGCCATTTTGTCGTCAACTTAACGAAAAACTGTGTAGTACGCTGGACGCGGCTGCTACAACTTAGGCATAAACACTAGACTATTTAACAATAAATCGAATTACGTTAGTTAGGAATAGAATCAAGTATCTTTTAAACTAATTTCATCTTCAAAATAAAAACTGTAAATAGCTAACATAAATAGATTGCAATCTAAAATTAACGTTTCATATAGAGGGTGGGCCATTTACATGGAGACACCGAAATATTTTGTTCATTTTTGCACATATTGAAATTACTTCCAGTATACATACATATGTCGATGGGGGACATATGATAGGGTGATTTACAGTCATGGCGGCCATTTTGCAATTCGCTATCTTGGAATTAGTTCAAAATTTTTAAATGGAAAAGGGGTTGTGTAGGGTACTAAATTAATAGCACTTGAAGCCAGGAGTGTAATGCTGTTTTATTTCCCACCTAGGTTGCACCGTTCCCGAGTAATAGACGTTTATCTTTTGTTACGAATCTCTACAAAGAGAAGAACCAGAACTATCGACGATTTCAACAACAGACATCCCAATAGAGCTGTATTGCACATGGAACAGTGGCAAACTCTTAAGGAAATTCATAGAAACAGGGTCCGTAGCAGATGTGTCAAAGAAGCGCACCACAACAGTCCCAACGAAGGAAACAACAGTTGCTATGCTCGCCAAATTTGTCAAAAGCCCTCATCGTAGTACGCGTCGTCTGTTGTTGGACGCAGGCATTAGTCGAACCTCCATTCGGTGCGTACTCGAAACACACAAGTAGCACCCTTACAAATTGCAGCTCCATCAGCACCTCACAGAGGATGATCCTGATCACCGGTTGGAGTTTGCAGGGTGGGTAACAGGTTTGCATCATAACGATCCTCAGTTTCCTTACAAGATACTGTTTAGTGACGAGGCGAACTTCTAAGTTGATTTTGAGGTCAACAAGCAAAACCACCGATACTGGAGTAATACAAACCCACTGTGGATGGTTGCAGCAAACATGATCAGAGTACCGAAAGTGATGGTGTGGTGTGACATTTGGCGGCAGCAGGTAGTGGGTCCATTCTTCATTGAGGACACTCTCAATGCTGCGTGGAACTTGCACCTGTTGCGTGAGTCAGTGCTCCCGTCCCTGTGATCAGATTATGGAGCAATCCCCGATTATTTCCAACAGGATGGGGCTCCCCACATTGCGGAAATGACGTACAAGGCTACCTGCACGAACAATTTCCTGGGAGGTGTATTGGGAGCAGGATCCAGTGGAGTGGCCCTCTAGGTCTCCGAATCCCATTCCCTTGTACTTCTGAGGCTATGTGGAGGCCATGGTTTATTCCAGTAAAATCAGAGATTTGCAGCACCTCAAGCAGCGGATTTGAGAGGCATGCAATGCAATTGAACCAGTTGTGTTGTTTGCAGTGCATGAGAACTGGCGGAAACGGATCCAACTCCCAGTACGATATGGTGGACAACATTTTGGACATACTCTGTAACTACCTGTAATGCCTGTCTATGCTGTGTGTTGGCTAATTGTAATAAAAGAAAAACGCCTATTACTCGGGAACAGTGCATCGTAGGCGGGAAATAAAAACAGTATTACACTCCTAGCTTCAAGTGCTATTTATTTGATACGCCACACAACCCTCTTTCCATTTAATAATTTTGACCCAATTTCAAGATAGCGGATTTCAAAATCGCCGCAATGACTATAAACCACCCTATCGTGTGTCCCCTATCGCTATATGTATGTATGCTGAAAGTAATTTCAATATGTCCAAAAATAAACAAAATATTTCGGTGTCTCCATATAAATAGCCCACTCTGTAGAATAACTCAATAAATGTATATCCATGCAAATGGTAAAAACCTTTCAGCAAAGCTACCATTGTCAAACGGAAAAGGTGTAGTGAAATTGAGACTTATAATACAACGTTCACGAATAAACCTAGGGTCAGCTAAAGCTTACAAATGACCAAAATCGAGTAACGTAACATATAATAGCAATAGCAGGTAAAAGTTTACTCCTTGTCAAATTTCTGAAATAGAAATCTCCCCCAGATACTACTACGTTCAAAAGTATAATTTCCTTTTGTTTTTTTAGTTCAACATTGACCAATGTTCACTGAACGAACTATTCAAATGATCTGAACTGATGCAACCAAAGTGCCGTTACAAACTTTAGGCTTGTGCGTGATTTTTAAAATCAAAATTAGGGAGAAGAATAAACACATTATAGTTCTCACTGGTATTTTGCTCTTCATATTCTTTTCAAATATTTTTGAAGCGGCCCAGGAAACCAAACCTCTTATCTTCAAAATCAGTTTTCTGTTCCTTGTTTGAATTATTCAAAAATTTAATTCTGAATATATTAAAAAAAGCATTTTTCGTTTAGTTTCAAAACTATATATTTTGTTACAGTTTACTGGAAAAATAGTCTAATAGGCATGCGATATAATTTCCTGAGTCATATCGCATTTAGAAATTATTTATAGAATATCTTATGGGTCGTGTATTGGTATAACACCTTGATCAACCATGCCATGGACATCACATAATGAGATGATCATGACTGCCAGCAGATGCCACCATTTAAACGTTTTTACTTTCTCTTACCTATATGTTGAAATTTTAGTGGAAATACACGTTTTTGGGTCCCATGAGTCTGAAAATCATGCCTTTAGAAATTGGTCTATCTGTACGTGTGTGCGTGCGTGTCCGCTGTCACATACGCTTTTGGCTTTACGCCACAGCGACAGCACTTATGGCCACTAACTCGTTGGAGGAGGGTGGGTTCCCGATAAAATACACCAATACCGTCCAGCGCGCTAAAAGGAAGTCGAGATATTGGAAAAGACGGGGCGCCACTACTCCAGAAGACCGCTCAAAGTATGGGACTGTTTTAGGAATAGATAGAGGAGTATCCTGGCCTTTTATTAACTTATTCCGGGGTTCCTTTTTGACAAGACCCCCAGGGCTAGTATAAATTTTGATAGCGGTTTTTAGTTAGTACATATCCTCTGAAAATTAAAGTATTCTTAATTAGCTTATACTACGGTCAAAAATAAAAGTTCAATTAATTAACAAGACTTCTATTGACAACGACAATGAATTACTTACGTACACACAGTTACAGATAGTTTACAAAATAACTTCTCCGTTCCTTGAATATGGCTTTATTCAAGCGATCGGAGAAGGACTAAGCAAATCTACTGGCACTAAAATTAGAGTAGTCTATTTCGATTTCGCGTTAATCGGGAAGGCTTAAGTTATTATGCCTTTCTTAGGTCAACAGTAAGGAGCCAGAGAACGATAGCAAAGGGGGATACCTTAGTTTGGGTTGTTGAATTACCCAAAATGGTC
>JAHWXV010656974.1:0-10383 GCA_024586415.1 Phrixothrix hirtus
CGCGCCATTTTGTTCTTACTAACTAAACACGACTCTTTATTACTTACTGGCGGCCATATTTCATTCAGGCACGCCCCTTTTACTTACTATATTTCATCCTCCTCGCATTCGCCGTCTACACACTCTTCGAGCTCACTGTAATCAACCCTCGGAAAAACTACTTCTTTACAGACACGCCCACACGACTACTTGCACACTCGGACACGCCCATTCAAACATTCGTATTCAATCCTTCTCGCATTCACTGTTTACACACTCCTGTATCTCACTCGTGGAAAACCAGGGGAGGTGCTATACCCCGCATTTTACACGCCCCCGCGGGGTTAGGGGGGTGTCCCCCTTGTCCCGCTTACGCCTCACCTGCAAACTATCCAGAAGGTGACTGGTTACACTACTAGTATGGTATATAAATTAGCAACTGAAAGACACTATGAAGATAATGCTGTCCACTAGGCGAAATTGGTTCAGAACAATCGACATAGCATTTTTAAACTAGTGGAGCAATTTATTTTCGCGATTATTGCTTTCAAAGGTAGAGAAAAATCGAGACTTTATTGTATTATGTGAAGATTCTCTCCAAATTGTTTTGTTAATAAATCAATAGATGCTGTTCGTTCTTATAATTCTGAATCACGGAAGTCGCAGTCAACCCAATGGGTTTACCTATAAAACACTTTCATAGTTGAGACTTCGCCGCAATGAGAAGAATGATTTTCTTCCTCTTTTCAACATCAGGTCCATTTTTGTCATTAAATTCGGACAAATCTATACATCTAGCTTGACTGTGAGTTTGTACACTACTGTTATATTAGTCGAAGTATTTCTAAACGCCTTCAAAGTACCTTTATGCAAATGAAACGCAGCTCCTTTATTTCAGCTTTATAATTTAATAACTATCCATATAAGTATTATTAGAAGTAGGATGATTAAATAATATTTGCGCCGTGTACTGCGTTTCAAGGGTAATACTCAGTCAATTTATTTCATGTAATGAACGCCCATGCCTATACTATAAATTATAGATATTTATGAGTTGGTAAAACTAAAACTCAGTTAAAACATAAAATTTTGTTATCACACTATTAGCAGTATCGTATAAAATCTCCAGTAACTTCACAAATTTGGCCATAATGAAATTTAACTAATTATAATAGCAATTATCTTTAAAAATTAAGAAAAGAAGCGTCCTTTAGAAGTGATGTTTAAACACGTGCTTTTTAGTCGCGAACTTAATAGCGCTCTTATTGTATGTTCAGTATTTAATCCTAAGTACATTACACGCCAGGATAATTAAATAGACCTTAATTTTACGCCTACAATTTCACTTTTACATTTATAAATTAGAGCCTAAAAGCATTAAGAGATTACTCTCTTGTATTTTTTTGATAATAATAAAAGCATGTTATTATCATCGCAAAAGTAAAGGTTAAATTTAAATTTTTCTACTATAGGTATACATTGACAGTTTTTTTGATATTGCCGAAACAAAGCTTTTGAAAGCAACTTGATGAGATTTTGGCAGAAAAATATGTTGTTTGATCTTTTGAGAACTCTTTTTAACAGTTCCTCATTATATTAGAATATTACTAAAGTTTAAATTCTCGAAGGGTCCTAGAAGTATGTATTGCAGTATACGTATCACAGAAAATTATAAATATGCAGTTAAAATCTAAGGAATTAAAGCATTTAGTAAAAAAGTATAGCCAATATTAGGCTGGTACGGAGTATCTTCAAATTTATTTAATTCTCAGTAAGATATTAACATGCCAATTAAATCAATAATTAATATTAGTCTTTAACAATTATATTAAAACAAACTGATAGTATTCTTGAGAGTACATATTACATAACCTCGTCGTATACGTAGAAGATATAGATTTTTTTCAGTTAAATGGCATTATGAAATTGATACTGCTTTTGAATTAATCAAATGGAAAAACCTCATATACTGCCGTAAACATTTGAGTATGTGTTTAAATCATATTTACATACTAAAATTGGTAAAAGTTCAAATTTATACTCCGCTAAGCATATCTAATTAACCGCTTCGCTAAACTTAAAATTCTTGTATTAGAACGTTTTAAGTCTTATAAACTAAAGTGCGGATAAGATAACTTAATACAGTTTTCCTACATTTTGAATTTTCGGTTAATTCAAATCGCTGCTATTTAACACCAACTTTTTCAGCAGGTTTAACAAATCAACAGTAGGGCTCAGCTCTAATGAAATAAAGGAAGTAATAAAACAAAACCATGCTCCTTCAGTTTTAAAAGTTGTAAAACAATAAATTGCAATTCTAACAATATCGCTGTGATTTACAATTTTTAAATTAGCGTTTTTCAGAATACAAATTTTGAAGTGATTAACTTCAATGAAGATTTTTATTTTGTTTTTTGTATTTATGAAATCCAAATTACCTATTATGTTAGAGGACCCATAATTAGTACACGAAGATGAGTTGAACAATCTTGGAACAAAAAAAATTTTAGAATTTCGTTTTGGTATATTTAACCATAAATTTTCAGTTAGAATCGTCATAAAAGACGCTCAAGTTTATATGAGGCATCGTAAAACATGAGAAAGGTATAAATCATTTTATTGTGTATATACACGTAATTATATACACGTATCTGCTGCACCATACAAAGCCCATTACATACAAAAAAGCAACTAGTTATCACCGTTTCCAGAAGTATTAACACTTTGTTTATTAAATATGTAATTTGTAAGTAAATAATATATGAGGAGCAACCTAAGAGGTGTTTATACCTTCAGTAATATAACAGTTTAAGGGACTATGCCTTGCCAGCTGCATATTTTCGACCGTTTGAAGCCAACTTGTATAAAATATATGGAGGCAATCGACCATGCTAAACCCTGCAATGATGCCATATATTACTTACTACAGAAAATCATATATTACATTTTCCGATGGTTATAGACAAATCCAGCTTAATCAATGTTAACCTCAAAGTGTTACCTATAATTAAAAATTTAGAGAAAACGGTATAATTCGCAAAAATAGAAATTGAATGAACTGTAATTCCTTTGGAAGAATAGAATAAGGGATACCCGAAGAAGTAAAATTTCTTATAATTTATATTTAAAGTTCGGTCAACGTAATTATGTTTTAAAGCGTATAACATTATAAAATTCAATTATTTACTAAATTGCATTTTAATCTACATCTGCTGACTTGAAAAACCAAAGCTAACAATTTAGTTGATAATTTTAATTGAAGTTAAACATTAATGGTTGGCGAGTTGAGGTTCTACCATGTATCGTCTTTCAGGCTTACGTAAAAGTCAAAGCAACTTTAAGTAATTAAACATTAATAGTTGAATTCTAATGAAATGTCTCTGTAAACGGAAAATAATATATAATAGTATAAGTAGCATGTCCATCTATTTGCTGTTCAAATCAAAAATTGTAATTATTAACTGTGTGCCTTTCAAGTTTCATGTTAATGCATTTATGGTATTAAAAGTGCGATATCCTTTATTGTAAATACTAATAAGCAATTTCATTTTAAGAGCATAATTAGTAGTATTATTTTACAGTAAGCATCTAGAAAAATGAAAATAAATAGATAACCGCTGTAAAACAGTTACTACTGTCAAATCAATTCTTAATTTAGTATATTTACATCTATGTCCAAATATTTTGAACACAGATAAAATTGTAACAATTATTGTTATCCATATCAGAAGACGATCTGCTAAGTGCCCTAGTGGTACTTCCAGAATATTTGTAATTAAAGAGTTTGGCCTATTAAATTTCAAGCAGAAGGTTAAATAATTATCACCTTGAAAATTAAGCAGTATCACTTACAACCGAACTCTAAAGTCAAATTAAATGCGATAATCATTATCAATTAATTCGATTTAAAGGTATTCGAGTAAAGATTACTCGCCATTACTCATAGCTAGCTTAAGTTTTAAGGTTAAAAATTAATGTAACAGAATTTGTGTTGTGTAATTTTGTGACTTTACGGTTTATTAAATTACGTTTACAGGATGAAAATTATTTATATTTTGCTCGTTCAGGTAGATCGCTGTTCGGGCGGGTTCATTCACAGGATTCCACTAAATGTGCTTATCATTTATATCTAAACGGAGTAAATTATAAATAATAAGGCACTAAACCTTCGGAAACTTTATATTGTTCTAATAAAATAAGTAAGTGATTATTTACAGAATTAATCTTAAAATATGTACAAAATGATAACAAAGGAACAAAATAATTATACAAATGCTATATACGTTTAAAACAAGAACAAGGACCTCGATTATTCAGTGATAAATTCAATCAGTATATTTAATTTCTTATTGCAAGACAATCAGTTTGTTATAATTATACTATATTGAATCAATGACAGATGACATAACGGAATTTATTGTCTGTATCGTTATTTAGCGCATCTCGTAATGACGTGTGTTCTCACCACTAATTAATTCTAGATATCACAACAGAGGTTGGGATGGCTTTTGAGGTTGTTTAATAAGCCGTGTCTAGTCTACATCAACACGCGAAAGATCCGCAGCCGTCTAGGAATAATGTTCTCCTTATAAAATTTCCTTGCGCCTATATGCGTCAGTGACGCTAATCCTCGTAGCATAAGCAATTAAGATTTGTGTTCCCTGATTCTTATAAAGCACGCACCTGATGAATTACACGCCAATAGCCTTGGCGACTGAGGATACAGACCATGTCGGTTCTACTTAATGTGACGGACGGTCTCATGCCATTCTAGTTATTCCAGACACGCGAGAAACTAAGTAGCACTGTCACCGAGATCGACTCTTGCCCTAACAACAGATTGCGGTCGATGAAGACGGCAATCTTTGCAAACACCTAAGTGTAAACCAGGTCTTGGATCAAAGCTGTATAATTGAATTCAAGGGTTGAATAATAATCAACACCAACCTACGAGAGCATATTCAACTGTTTTCTATTCAAAAGTTGAAATCGAAGCGCTTTAATCCTTAAGGGCTATATTTATAGTCTTTATGGGAGACGGTTTCTTCGTTCTGCCAATGCAAATCTAGTTCCCTTTCTTTTGCTATCCTCGCGATAATATGCTTTAATTGAACCTGCGAGATATTGCGCAATATTTTGCAATCATTGCTTGGAATTGTATAATTTAAAATATTATATTATTAAATATATGATATAAAATAACGTTATTTTATACAAATGGAACCTTTGCTGTTTATCTAGTGTTAATTAGATAAGCTAATAGATCTATAAATATGTATGCATAATTATTTTAATTATTAATGTTTTACGCACTCCTAGAATTTTATAGTATTCTAATTGTCCTTAAAACATAATTATAATTAACATTGAAACGCGCGAAACTGTATCGGTTTTTTTTTGATCGCGTTCTTTATGTTAAAATAAACCATAGTTAAATCAGATGTAGGTACCAAATTGTACCTAAAATTATGAGAATTAAAGGACGCGTTAATTTTAACAGTGTTTTCAAACACTTTTTATTGTCAGTATTGTCACTACTGTGAATATCCAAGAAACGCGTAAAGATCAGAAATAACTTTGTATAAAAATTAAGTTCATTCTTTGGGTCTTTCGGACATGCTATTAAGAGATTGTATTATTTTTTGCCTTGAATAATCAATTTGAAAATCAAGAATCAAGTTTCTTTGCAGCAAATAGCGTTTATTATAGTAATTAGTGCTATTATCGTAATATGACTTTGTTGTACTGAATAATTCAATCTTTATTAAGGTTGATCTCTGAGTAACAATTTTACATTATAAGCGATGCTATTGCCAAATTTAATTCGCATCAAAGTCATAAAGCTGGGTGAAAGCGTAATGACATCGATGTTTACGAATCTAATAGAATTGGGTACTTCTGTATAATATAATTGTACTGTTTAATTTAATATAGTAAATTTTTGTAGAAATAAAATCACGCAAAAGTTTGTTGGCCGATTCTGAAAGGCTTCTGATATCATGATTAAAAAAAACTTCAGATAACTGACCGACAAATTGTTTAAGAAGCTAAAAAGTTAGTTTTAAGTATATATTTATTACAACCTCAAATTTCAGATTAAATGTTCAAACCAAACATAAGTAAGCATTGCAACCTTGTCTAGGACCATAGCGAATAATGATTCAACCATTACAGAATCGTAATTAGAGTTAAATGTACGAACAATTAACACATATTTTTGAATTGGAACGATGAGAACTTCAGCGAAAAAGTTTCAGTGGGCATAAGAAATATTGAAAGCAAAATTAATTTTATATAAGCGATTAAAGATATCTTTGGACTCAAAGAACAAACTTCTCTGACGCCGATAAGTAATAGTAGTCAAAAATAGTATATTGCATTTATTCTTAGGTGAATTAATCTTAGTTGAATAGAAAATAGTAGATGCGTGAGATTGTTCATTTTGAATAGGACCAAGTCACCTAATGTATAAATACATCACCTGACGTAATAGATCGACAGTGTTAAAATACAAAATCATTGTATTTCAAACGGAAATCACTTTTAATGATCAAAAGTGAAAGGATATTAAAATGACACGAATTCACGCCTTCCGTCTCAGAATCTGAAAATTTCGTAATACCACAAAGTTGCGGTATGTCTAAATGTGTTGAATATAAGATACATAATACATTCGAATACTTTTTCACAGTAATAAGCAAATAAAATTTTATTTCTGGAAAAATTTACAGTATTCTTTATAGACAAAAATATTCGCAGGCATTTAACTTCACCTTAACTTGAATAGAAATAATTTACATTTCAATAATTAAAATTGATATTAGATCAGTATGAACAAAAACCTGTTTTTATTTATAGATGTAGAAATTTAAATGAAATTATACCAAGGTAAGCATTGAATTGCGAAGATGTTAAATAACGAATTCATTGTGAAGAATAAGGTAGATGCGTAAAAGGATTTGGCAGTGTATCTTTACATTAAGGTATCCTGATCATAAACCATGTCCCAAAAGTATTAATTTTCCGAAAATCCAATACGAGCTGCTTGCTATGAAAATAGAAAGTGTAGATAGAAAGCGCTCGAGAAAATAAGTTTCATTAATATTAGCGCATTTCCATTTAACACCGTCAATATTTAATATTCAGGAAAATAACTATTTACAGATGAATAGTTGAAAACGTGATAATTACCGCCTAAATAATTTATTAAAGGTTTCTTAGATTACTTTTATAAAATTTGTACACAACTGAAATAGCTGTTGAGGATTTTAGTGTTTATATTCTTAATATGAATAGGATGGGAAGACTGTGCTTGAAGACTTTTTTAAGATAAGTCTAAGGTACAAAAATTTGCATATATGATGCATTTATGTAATATCAGTTGCTAACAAATACTTCAAGCAATTGAATAGAGTAACAAAATTAGGAATAACAATAATTCTATAGAACATTCCAGAAGTTTCCGTCGAACTAAGATAAATGATATGATCATGTATGATTCATCACTTTAACTTATATCTAAATAAATTCAAGGTAGCAGCAATGAGTCATGGTAATAAAATTTATTGCGTTAGAATTATGAATAATTTTACCCTTGTTTTACCTGCATGTTTCTGGATGACTCTTTTCCATATGAATGGAAGTTTAAATTCCTTTAGCTTTAGTTATGCTGAGAATATTGTCTTGTTAATTAGCTGTTTTAAATAAATAGAAATATAAACTTTTATTGCTATTGTACAGTAAAATAAATACTTAGGTTAAGTTAACGTAAATAAATAATTTATAATTTAAGGAATATAAATAAAAACCAATTATCTAGTTTCGTTACATTGGTATCAAAAGTGCAATTTAAAATTAAGTTGAAAATAATTAAGATATAGTGTTAGTTGTTTTCTATATGTCAGTGACAAGAAGCATAGAAGAACATATTAAACCTCTGATAGAAATGCTGCAAAAGATGCAGGACAGAATGGATTCAACCAAGAAGAGTTGAAATCCAATCAAACTAAATTGCAAGAAGACATTGTAAATAAATTAGAAGAGGAAATGGTAACGCTTAATACTAACCAAAATTAATTCCAAGAATAAATTGCAAAAAAATTAGAAGAGGAAATTGTATCAATTAATGCAAGTCAAAATAAATTACAAGAAGAAATGGCAAAGAGTAACGTAAATTAGAATACACTACAAGGTGAAATTAAATCAAGCCCAAATGCATTACGGCGGAAACTCAAATTAAGTCTGACTAAATTAAACAAAGAAATCAAATTAGGTTAAGATGTATTCAAAGAGCAACCTAAATTAAGCCAAAATAAACTACAAGAACAACTTAAAGATGTTATATATGAGTTGCCAACAAACCATTAGGCGGTAAGTTAGAAGTGTGATGAACAACATCAAAAGTTTATCCTTCTTACCGTGAATAAAGTGGTCTGTATACCGAAGCAGGAAGTGTCTTGCATTCTTTGTGAATAATCGGCAGAAGATAATGTATGTATAACAAATTAACCAACTCACTGTCGTTGAAAGTGGCATGCCAAATACTAGAAGACGCATTAAAGGACTCGCGTACGAAGGGAAGATATCTTGAGTCAATTTTTGCACAATTCATGCCAGCTGCAATATTAAATATAGGGCAACTGCCTTAATAGTAACTTTATTGTTGTTGTTATTATTAAGGCAGGTTTGGTTTACAAAACAATACCCAGGCATATGGCACCCATGAAGTACTCAAATTTTCAAAAATATCGGTATGTTAGGTAGGGTAGTGTTTAAAATTTCTTAGGGTTCTGGAAAATGAAAACCAAAGGTATTGTATCGGATGTTGCCTAGAGATAGGCAATCGTATTACAGATGAAATGACCTTTAATCATCCTCACCACATTTCTTACCAAAAAGGTCCTGGTGAATTTTAATTGTAGTTAGGTGTTTATTGAAGCTATGGCTCGTTAGGAAGCCGATTTGTTTAATGTTTAATGAAAATAGGAATTGAGTTTTTTAAAAAATTAGTTAATCCGATGTTGAGAGTCGCTTGTGCATGTAAGTACCCGCTCTGGCTCAAAAATCTCTTTTTCATTATCAGCACATACCAGATAGTTACTTGTATGAGCTGAGTATAGTGAAAGCGAGGGATAGGTTCACCAGCAGGTACCCCGACATAGGCCTCCAGAATCTTATTTATGAATTTCCACTTTGGTTCCGCAGAAATCAGTAATCTGGGATAGCCATCCAAAATTATTGAACCTTAAGCGTGGACACCACAGCCCTGATATAGGAGATTTGTTTAAGTCCGCGTTTTCAGTCTCTTTTCTGAGGTGCTTGAGCCGCATGTGGTGTGCCACCTGCTGATCTCAGTCGCTTAATAAGAACAGATTTACTTTTGGGTTCCCTGTATTTCACCGCTTTGGGTTCGATGGATGTGGAAGTCCTCAAAGAGCCCCCGCTTTGGTTTGACCTTCAGCTGCTTTTGCTCTCTTCAGTTTTAGCCTTTGGGCTCTAGGCGGTTTTGTTCTTTGATTACATAGTATAGGATCGCTGCAAGGAGTAATAAAGGATTCATTTTGTGAAATGTCATTTTAAGTACTGCAGCAGTTTCTGTTCGATTATTCGTTAAACAAGGCTCTGCCCGGTATGAGCAACCTAACATGGAAAGATCGCCGCAACCTGTTTGTTAAATATTAGGGGTACCTCCCAGGCAGCTGCCTCTAGTTCCATGAATGTTTTTGATAATACGCCTTCCATAATTGTTCCTACAAATCGTCAGGAAATGTAACTACTTCCTCCAGAGCTTGATTAGAGAAATAAGGCGCTTTAATACAGCATGGTTGCACTCCTTGGAATTAACCTGCTCCTCACATGTATCTTCTCGTCGCGCATCATAGATTTGTTAAGTGGTTATCTCCACAAGATGTAGGCGATTCAGTCAATGTTCCCGCTTATCTATCTGAGAGTACCTGGTCCACAACGTTGTTACAGGAACCTAACAAGGCCAGTATTTACATTTTTACAGTGTCGAGGTCAATCCTCACCATTGACGTCGTTATCTCTTGGACAAGTCTTTAGCCACGACATTACAGCTAGGCAGGGCTCTTACCGCCGATGTTAGTAAAAACAACACCGCCACGTGAAAGCACTCTGACGGGTTTTCTGCGTGGAAAGGTCGATGGTGTTGTACCTTCTTACCATCTGGATTTGCGTATGTACGTTGACAGCTTTCAAAGGTGTTTAATTAGAACCCTGTACCTTAGCCCCTAATAATAATTGCCTTACTTAGAATTGCTTTAGATATTCTACTACCTATATTAGAAGATCTGCAGAATTACTTCTGTGGTCAGGCGTGAAGACTAGAAATACGATATAGTGAAACATCTGCAACAGGTTTACTGTGCCCAGTTACAGATTGGA
>JAHWXV010657145.1:0-16984 GCA_024586415.1 Phrixothrix hirtus
TGACTAATATAATATTTATGCTTTCAAATAACATTAAAGGTGAATACCAATTTTACTAGTAGTTAATTATACTCGTAGTAGTTTAAATATTACAACTTAAATATTGATAGTTGGAAATATGACAAATCAGGTATATATGTTTTTGTATTGGAATAGCGACCTATGGAAGTGTAAATTGGGTTGCCTATTTGGGATATTCAGGGTCGTCATTACTCAGTAATAGCCCTGTATAAATACATGTTAGAAAAATTCGCATCCACGTTATGCTAGACGGCAGAAATCAGCAAATTTGGACCTAATATCGGCATGTGTCGCAAGGTCTCTCTGCGTGCCGATTCCAACCCGAATGTTGTCGGTCACGATCAAAAACAGCCGTTCGGTAGCGGTGCCGGTAAGCACAAATTAGTCGCCATCCTGCTTTACTTAGTCTTGTGTACAAATGAATGAATAAACAAGTCAATACTTTGATTGATTTTCCCGTGGCCGTCCTGTGATGTGGGATTGTAGACTATTGGAGGACAAAAATAAAAGCAAAAGACATTATGCTTTGCAACAAATAGCAATATCATTCGGTGTAGATAAGCATGAAGTGGAGAGAAAAATTAAAAATTTAATTAGTCATTTCGATAGGGAGTTTAAAAAGAAGAATATTAGTAAGAAGTCAGGTTAGACTTTAAGTAGTCAGTGGCTAATTTCACAAATGCCGACCGACAAGGCCGCGCGGCATAGTGTGGATGCAGAATAACAATTAAATACAAATAGAAGAATTCGGCTGCTGTCGTGAAGTAAGCTCGGTGACGCAGTGCTAAGCGCACCAGGATACTCATCTAAAGAACTGGCGGATCGAGTGTTATCCAGTTGAAGCAGTACTTCGTTACTGAAAAATTCACGTCAGCTAGTGTGAATAACTGGCTTCAAATCTCTGTCAACTGGCTTCAAATCTTTGACACTGTTAACGGTACGTTAACCTTCCAAATAATGGCAAAGAATAAGACGGCTCAATATCGTTACTGCAGATTCGACGTGTTTCCACTATTTATTCTGTTGCTGAAATATCGACTGGTTTCACAACTCCGCGCTGTTTTTCTAAGATGTAGTCTGATAAGGTTGCGTACATATTTCGCAGGTATTGAAACTAAATAAATGTATTCTCTGCGTAAAATGGACGCCCACCAATTCTCGTAACCTGCGAGCGAACTGTTTACTCGTACATTTGGGGCCGCTTAATACTATTTTTAAACTGCTCAAATTATTGAATGTCGGGTAAAAATAAATGTTAAAGAATCAGAGTAAAATTGGAAATAAAACAAGAAAACATGACTACGCGAACCGAGTGGACTCAGTCTTCCTAAATTTAAAATAGAAAATCACGCCGTACATATGCTTGATGGCGCAGTGAAGCATGTTGCCTCTATGGCTTAAACCTGGCCTAGATCGGTAGATAGATTAAAAGCATGCATTCGAGCTTCAGCTAAATTGTAGTAGTTGAGCTCACGAACGCAGAGGGAATTTCCACATCCCCACAGCCACAAAAGCAAAATAAACAATCAAGAGATAGAAGAAAACTTTTTCTACGTTGTAGTATTTTTGATAGTATCTTTTGGGCTTATTAAAATAAACAATGCAACTATAATTTTCACTGATATTAAAGACTTCAAAAAACGTTTTTCAAATATTTCAGTTTGAAATGTAAACTGCTTTCTGTTTAATCGTCGTTTTGATGGTTATTATTTTTATGATTTGTGAAAGTTTTTAGAAATACAAGAATTTAAATATTTTTTTTCGCAAGACACAAAAATTAACCTTTTTGTTCAAATTCAAACCATGAACAGTTTGATAAGCATATCAGTACATCGAATTCCAAGGCAATCTAGATCACAATTTCGGCTTGAAATGTTTTAGAAACAGTTGAATCAACTCGGGAGAAAAAATAAAGTTGATTTAGTTTCGAAACTTTCGTATATCTTTATATGCCCAAAAGATAATGTGGAAAAAATGCTCCAACTTTTGTGTTTTTTTTGTGGCACAGAGACCAAAAGAAGGTGTATTTTTAAATTTTTCTCCGTTAAAAAATTTATCGACTTTCCGAGTTTGAATCCCCATCCTTTGGGCATAGATGGAAACATACTAACCACTATGCCAAATGAGGCCGACCCTAACTTTTGTATCTTTTAAAATAAATATAATTCAAAACCTTGTACAATACTTTGTTTTGGCTTCAAACATTTCTACTCAAGAATCATAACTGTATAAACCATCTTTGCGTCCCCAAGCCCAACACGATCGTTACGTCCACTTTGTAATCGTTCAAAGTGATTTATGATTCTACTATTTTTTCTTCTCCAAAATGGATAATTGAAGATACGAAGAAGATTTTTTAAATAATCTGTCTCGCCATGAGAGGCAACACTTGCCGGTTTAATAATTTTATTTTTCTACATGTATTTAGTTCATCTGGTCTGCAGCTGCCACATTTCTAAAGAAAAAAAAATTGTGGGACTTTGCAAAATAATCATTAATTACTGTTTTGAGGCCTTCGTCCTAGAAAAAGCGCCTGTTTCGAAGCTCTTTTTTAAGGTTCTTGAATAGCATGAATGACTAAGGCGTATAAGTCCTTAAAATCCTCTTTTCCGAATAGTCCCTTAAAACTGTATGGACCTTATGGATGCGACAGCTGTCATGTAAAAAACAATTTTTTCACCTAAGATTATGATCGTTCTTCAAATAAGGTTTTTCTAAGACTTTATAATGTTTTGCAATAATTTTCAGAACTCATGGTTTTTCTTCTTTTCATATATTCCATTAGCAAATTCCCTTGTTCGTTCCGAAAAATATTAACTTTTTGTTGAAGATGCGTTTTGGCTTTCTTCAGTGGGAAAGAGCCTTTATATATCTATTGCACGGATCCTTGTTTAGCAGGGAGATTTGAACGATATACACAAGTCTCATTTCGGTAACAATTTTGTAATAAATTCTGCACAGAAATTTCCATTCTGCAAAACTTTTGTTCTGGTGTGAGTAACCTTGAAATCCAGTTCACCTTTCTACACTTAAAACGCTTGTTGCGGATACTTGGACTTTTTTGCAATCATATACAAGTACACAACTGCTCGATTTTTCTCGCTATCTCTTGCGATCTTAATTTCACTGGTCTTTCGTTTTTTAGCTCCTCTACCCCCAATTGATCCCATAAATACGAGTAATATTCGACTTTTTATGAATTATTTTTAATATCCTGCTTTTTTAGTTAGATGTTAAAACTACTTGTAAACAAAAAATAGACTTAATATCTTAATTCTTTTATTGCTAGATAGGTCACATAGAGAACTCCCTTTTATATTATTACTCCATTTTGAGAAACACTCAGTGCTGTAAACATTTTACAAAAAGTAACCTTTGGGGGATTTTAATTTTAAAATTAAATTCTTGTGTGAGAAATTAACATTTCTGCCAGATGTGCAATGTAGCACTAAATGTAACAACTGTTTTAAGAAAATTACCCTTATATCTAGGGCGCCAGATATATTTTAATTGCGAACAGAGCCAATGAAATTTAATTATTGACAAAGTGATCGATATAATTAAAAGAAACCTTTAAATTTCTTAAACAAATATGTCAAAAAATTGATGACCTATAAAAATTTCTTGAATGAAGGATCCTTCAGTTAAGATTAAATCGTACTTTAGATAATCTAAAATAACCTCTGCGCCTAAGTTTTTAATAATATAGCAAAATACATCTTGAAATTTTTTTAATTATTTGTGTTATAAGGACAACATGTCTTGCTGCCAAAATTTAGACATGATAAAGATAAGTAAAACATGAAAAACCACCTTCAGTGTTTTCATTAAGCCAAAATTTCATTAAATAAAAGTTTATTAACAAAATGGACTAGCTCCACTTGTAGAACTGCAAAATATTCAATGCGCACATGCAATGTACAGGTTGACGACCCCTGATTTATTGATTGTGTATTTGAAATTACTATGTACACTTAACTATTTATTATTTTCTGTACATTTGACTTACTTTCTAAGTATCTAATTTAAGAACAACTTCTTTACATAATTACACTAATACAATCATATACAATATGGTGTAGATATTTATATACAGAGTGTTCTAAAAAGTTAAATTTTGGTAATTTATTAAATATTTACAAATCTAATTAACGTATACATTTTTTCCACTATAGGCTGAAAATCTTTTATTGGATTCCAATAATAACATAAAAATTGCTGATTTTGGTTTTTCAAATTATTACACCGCTGGTGGCCAATTATCGACATGGTGCGGCTCGCCACCTTATGCTGCTCCAGAAGTATTTGAAGGCAAAAAATATACCGGTCCAGAGATAGATATCTGGGTATGTAAAACTGATAATCTCCTCAACGTCACTGCTTAACGTTTCAATTTTCAGAGTCTTGGAGTTGTCTTATACGTTTTGGTATGTGGAGCTTTACCTTTTGATGGATGTTCACTTCAAGCATTAAGAGATCGTGTCTTATCTGGAAGATTTAGAATTCCTTATTTTATGAGTTCAGGTAAGAAATTTTACCTCTTTAGAAATTTTTGCTCGCAGATATGTTTGGATGAATACTGCTAACTCGTTGTTCTTTTAACTAATAGATTTAGCTTATTTTAAATACAAAAAATTAGGGAAACTGTGCTTAAAAAAAATAAAAAACAAACTAAGAGAAATGTCTTCAGTTGAACTGAAGTTCAACGAAGATGACATCATAAATGGGTGCTGTAGCAACTCCAGAATGTCTCCCTTGTTGACGAAAACAACATTTTGGCATTTGAAAAGTTTGGTTTTGGCTAAGTTAACTGATTTGTAAATTACAAGAATCCCTCCTCAACAACTCTTTCTTTATACCTGTGGTATTGCAAAACCTTTTCTCTAAATCGATCGCTACACGCGTTATGGCATTCGTTTTTGCTGACTTCAAAACACAGAAAAGGTCAGCAACGCCTCTAATCTGTGAAAATCGGAAATACGTGTTGGCGGTACATTTAATAAATGTATACACTTGAAAGTGTTTTCTTCTTTTATAACCACCCGATACTTTTCCCTGCAATATTGTGGTGACGTGGTATTTTTTAGTTTATTTATATACCGATTGCAAAGTCCAAAAGTCTCAATGCATTGTATTTTTATCGCTTAGTTTTACTGCATTTAATTAGTCTTGTACTCCCTTTCTTTTATTTATCTTTTAATTTGTGTTTGTTTTATCTTTTCCTAATTAAATTTAATTACCCTTGTTAATGCTATTTTACAACTAAGTAAATAGGAAGTAATTTATTTTTTAATTTTTATTCTTTTTAGTTTTTCCCAATTAAAATTAATTGACCTTCATGACGGTAGTATTATATAACTTACGCATGCGATATATAAACAAAAATATTTTATTAGTGTTTGATAAGTTACGTGGGTCGTTCGATAAGTTTTGCGGTTCAATGCAAGACAATATCATTTGTTTTGCAATATGCATTTTGATCTAAATCGACTGAGACTCCTTTTTTCTTTGTTTTCATTTTTACACGGTTTTGGTTTGGTTTGTTAACGTTGTTGCCATTTCAAACCCAAGTTAATGGCACCACTTCAGACTCAGTTAGTAAAACAAAAATAAAAGTTGTTGAACCGAGACTTGAACTCTTGCACCATTTTCCTCCAATTACTTTTGTTCCTAAAGTATTGGCTTCTGTTTAAAAGTTACTGAAAGAAAAACTAGTATCTGGAAATAAAAATAAATCATAAAACTCAAAACCATAATGTAAAGCGTTCCGATATTCAGTTGAAGACATGTTCTTTGATTTTGAACGTGCCTTCAAATTTTTAGCAATTTAACCGACATTTGTGTTAATTTGATTGAATTTTTCCAACCGTTTTCGGCCAAGTTTCTTCACACTATAATTGTATATAGTCTTTAGATAGCAACACCTTAAGATCCAAATTGGCATACACACCTTGCGTCCCCACTTTTAGTTTAAATGTATGGTCCCCATTAAAAGTAAGAGGGGTTGAGTTTGGGACCTAAAATCATGCAATTTCTAAAACATATGTGAGCGCTATGCTGCAATGGATGCTTACTCGACTTTTTAGTGTATACAGTAGCTCTCCATTTTATTATAATTGCCTTAAAATTTGTACATAACTACTCGGTATTTTGCCTAATGATTGAATAGTCAATATATTTTTTATAAAAACTTATTGTACGTTTATGCACTAGATAAAAAATGTTTATCCACACTAAAATTGCAATTATCGCTAACCAAAACCAAACTAAAACTACTATCAGCTCCACTGCTTTTTAATCATATTTTATAGTTTGGATAAAATAATTTGAATTTATAAACTTAGCCGACCAGTTAACAAATGTAAAATCTAGAGGGGAGTAGAATAATATGACCAGCTATTGTAATTCACACCTTACTGATATTTTAATTTTTATTAAATTTTCTGTTTTAATATGTCTAAAATTTTTAATTGCCATTCGTTTAAAATTATAGGAATTACACATTTTAATTATGTGTTGGTTAAAACATTTAAAATGTTTTGCCTATTGCAACGCCGAGAAAAACGCTATTGAACCATTTTTATTATACACATGGTACATAAATAATTATATGTGTAGGTAATTACAAATTAAGTACTTTTAATCACCTTAAAAATAAAAAATTTAACATGATGAATTCTGGCTGGAATTTAATTATCCGGATGTGATTAATGTTATTTTAAATATTAAGGAGGCATACAAATTAGAAAAGTATATTCCTTAATCGGAATTTGATTCCTGGAATAAAATTAATGTGTATCGTCTTAATTACGCCATTTACGCGTCGTAGCATTTCTTATTATCTGTGAAAACGTTTGACAGCACCATCGTGCTTAATTAGTTCATGTACATTTTGAATTGGCGCCAAATTAGATAAACGTGGATGGGCATTATTGTATTGTGGAAATGGCGCCTGATAGCATAAGCAAGTATGATCTCACTGTTATGTATAAAAGTCATCGTGATAGCGTTGGTACCTCTAATAATTAGATGATTTTGTAATAAAAAAATTATAACCCCCTAAACCAATACGCTCATTACAGCGCTGTGAGACGCACTGAAATACGCTATTCATCCTCGCTTCTCCATGTTTGTTGGCACGTTTCTATTCCTCGTCTTATAACACTGTAGTCGATGACGACAATGTTCTAAAGTAGGTGGTAGTTGCAGAAATTGACGCCGAGCCGTACATCTAGACCTAAGCAAACGACGACCAACGGCAGTAAAAGTGGATGTTGGTGTGTGTCAGATTGCTATTGTTGTTCTACGATTTCTTAGGTCATGTGGTTTAATGCTCGACTATCACTGGTACGCTGAGAATGGCCGGACTTTTACCGACAACGTGCTATATCACCTTGCATGCAAGACAGTGTCCATTTTATGGCTCAAACGACCCGTTCGAACCCTGAAATATACTCACATAGAACTTGTTGTATTCGGCATGGCGTATTGGTTAGCGTAAGATAAATTTATAGCCCACCCTGCTAGGTCAGCAACTGAATTGCAAGTTTAAATAGGTTGGACGTTAATTAGGTGCTCATATTTTAATTTAGTTGTCTCAGGACAGTAATCAATTCTGAACAATTGCACCTGTGTTAGGTTTTTCTTGGCGTTGCAATGTTTATGCACGAAGTCTATTATTCGTTGTCAAAACAAAGCGTTTGATTATTACACCTTCTTAGCTTAAATCATGTAATTTGAATAGGTTGACTCTGAGAAGTGTACCTATTTCTAGTCTACGAATATCTTCATGTATAGTATTAAGGTAGGATACATCTAAATATTTAAAAAAACAAATTAAGTTTGAAGTGTTGGATAAAACTAGACATATTCTTGATAACTATTACACGTCTCGTAATGTAAAACTTTTACAACTTATGAGCCACTTATTGCAAAAACAAATTTACTGGTTTTAATTTAGCTTACTTTGCCAAATGCAGTTCTATAATGAATACTACCGCATTTTGTTCCACAATTCCTTCTCTTGTTAGTATTATTTTGTTGTGGGCGGAACAAAGATCGCTTTTTCCCGTCATTCTACCGTAGTCGTTCCAAGCGTTTTACATTTGAAAGCGCTATTGGAGTTTTGAAGCTTAAATGTACACTAAAGATTGATTCACTGACATTTTGCTGCAACAATTACTGCACTACATCGAAAGATTTGCCAATTAATATCAGTCACTCGAGCTGAGCTTAATATTACATATCATTGCTGACATCTTGCGATGATTTTAAGCATTACATTATTTTTTTTATAATAATCTAAAAGTAGAATATTAATATTTGTACTTTTTTGAAAGTGTATGTAAAATAAATGAAAATTGAGAACAAAGCTCTTGTAACTAACTATTCATATACCGGGTGATTGTATTTGTTTGTGATTTTGTGACTGTTTTGGTATCCTTGAGTAATTGGCACCATTGATTGTTAATGTGACAGCAGAATGTTTGAATTTAAGTTTACTGTCATGTTCAGCAGTGGTGTGCTAACGAAACATTTACTAATGATTAACTGTAATTTATCTGTATCATGCGCACTATATTTTGTTGTTTCAGTGGATTTTTATACTTATATGTAAATGAATTAATTAATAAAATGAAACAATTTGACTGAAATATTTTGACAGTTTCAATTTTATTATACAAAAAAAACGCCACAAATTCAGTTGTCACTAATTGTAATTTTAAAACTTCAAATTAATACTGCTGCCAATATAATTTCCGCTTTTTATTGCAAACCTAACAAAAAAATCACAAACAAATACGATCACCTGGTATATGAATAGTTATAAGAGCTTTGTTCTCAATTTTCATTTATTTTACATACACTTTCAAAAGAGTACGAATATTAATATTCTAATTTTAGATTTAGCTTAAAATCATCGTAAGATGTCAGGATTGATATGATAATCTTAGTAATTCCTGTAAATTACATGGCGTGTATTATAATTTTATCATTAAAACATTGAAAATCACACATTTTTGTTTATTTGAATATTTAAAACTGCTACACACTTTTCTTGTCCTTTTAGTATAGTTTATATAATTCGAATTTTGAAGAGAACTTTCCTACAGAAATCTAATCAGATCATCGGCATAATATAAGGTTTCTAAATATCAAATAACATGTTCTATATCTTTCGTTTAACTTTAGGAAGGAACAATATTTTCTTTAACAAATTTGAAGTAAGAGGGCGAAAGAAATCGACTTAATTCTACTTTAATTGGTTTCAAATTACGCAATGTCAGCAGTTATAAACTAATTAAACTAATTTGCAAAAATCTATAGAAATTGAAACAAATATTCCAGTCGTTCTAGGAAAATATTTTTACCCCACTTTAAGGTTATTGAAACGAGATTAAAACTAACTTTAGAAGTCGTTTTGAGGAATTATTTTAATCCATAGCGATTAAAATACCAAGTAAGCTGTTTGAATTTGGCGCGCTGTAAACTTTGTAGTTTTTATCGCCTAAAGTTGGGATGTATGACTACTTTGTTTAAAATTTAATTGAATTTGTGTTACATGTCGCCGTATGCATTTTACTGTGATCTTTTATTGCAACAAACATTGTCTTAATCATAAATCAATTTTTCAGGACTAGTTCATTATTACTTTTGAAAAATAAACATTAAATAAATTTTATAAAATAAGTTACTTAAGAATTTCAATTCTCAGGGTAATTTTAATAAACTGTCAGTACTGCAAGATACGCCACTGAACTGTGAAAATCAATTTAACCAATCTTATAGCGTTTCCGGTTTATATGCACTGCACGGGTATGGTGCATATTAGCGCTACTGTCTATTAAAAAAAATAGTATGAAAACTAGATAAGCTGTTTACTTTATCTATGGAAAGCGCAAAATATTGTACTTTTTTCTGTAAAAGAAAAACGGTTGATGTGCACTGCACTGCTGTAATACAGCAAATCTGAAACGCTATTGGAGAAATGTATAATTAGCGCCAAATTTAAACAAGTATCACTGGAGTAAAATTGTTTTCCTCGGCTTAAAGTGTAACGCTCGGGAAAATTGTCATTTTATTCCCTTGATGCTTAATTATTATATCTTATTTAGGAATCTTATTTACTATTGGAAAAATAAATTATAAAAGCGATATGTCCATTTAGAGAAGAGCCAAACGCTGTTTGCTAATTTGCTTGATCCACCTTATAAGTATTTGGCACCCTCTTAATGAAAGACCAATCGTCTCAAAAATGTTTCAGTCAAAGATTTTTACAAAATATTAAGAATTGGAATTTATTGTGCTAGTTTATGCCTTCATAAAACAAATGAACCTTCAAGAGTGTGGCTGTTTCCTTCAGTTTTTGATATCAGTTATGTATATTTTTTTCGATAGCTTATACTTTTGGTTCTGATCACAGTCAAGTTATTATAAATGATTTAATATGATGCACCAAAATAGTTAACTTAGGCCAATGAACTTTGTATTTACAATAACGTATTTACTCCAGGAAAACGGAAAATTTTTCTTTTTACTCTGTTTAGGATATTTATGTTTGTCGAAGTCCCTATTATTTAAGTAGTAAATAACTAAAATATGATAAAACATACGTTTATTAAAAAAAGTCAAATATTAATTTATTAACGATACTACAGCAATCAGATTTTAAATATGATTGTATTAATTTTAAAACGAATATATCGATTTATAAAAAGCATTAAAATATTATTAATGTAATAGCCCAATATTTACAGTTTAAAAACATTAAACTTGCTAATAGAATTGGTTTTTAATATTTTCGCAAAGCGCTGTAATATTTAATGGATAAGGATACCTTTTCTTAAGTAAATACAGCCTCAAAATAGTTAATAGTTCTGGCATAGAATAAAAAATATTTATCTTTGTCTAAATATGAAATAATTTTAACTATTTCTACGGAGGGTTTCATATGTATATTGATAAACTGATCTTTGGTAATTTGTATACTGATATTACCTCTGTTTTTCGATGACGATTTTCTTGAATAACAACACATTAATTGCGTGTTGGTGCTTGATTATTAATTTATTCAATCTGTCAGATTCTGCCCTCACGATTAATTGGTAATTAGTAAGTTAAGCAGTATCGTTATGCGGCCACATATAACAGATTATAAGTAGATATTAATGTAATTACGGTGAGAGTAGTTCACTGTAAAAACCTTTCGCTAACGGTTGCTTAATAAAAAAACGCAATTTTTGGTGTCTTCAGGTCTTTTATGAGATTGCATCTTACGTCGGAAATATTCGGATTTTCATTGAAAGTTTCATTAACAACCGATAGAAATTGATTTGTTTGGCCGTTAACTAAAGTTCTCACTTTGTACATAACGTTTTTAAACTTTACCTACTTTACCGTAGGTATTTTCTCTTTCTAGGATTTAAATTTACAAAGATACAAACCGTTTATTACTGAAATGAATATTTCATAACTTTAGGTACCACGCACCATTCCTTAAATATGGTACTTTAAAGGAGCCGAAGGCGTCGTCTGTTTCTTTGCAATTATTTGGTACTTTAATTAACTTATATGACGATTTAGATAATTACGATGTTAATTAATTATAAACAGTTAAATTGTTGATGAATGATTAATTATTTCTGAGTTCATTTAAAAACGTGAACTGAACCGTAAGAACAGAAACGCTGTTTATGTGTATTTTAAATGAATCGGATCACGAGTAACGATTGTACCAGATTATCCAAGGTAATTACAATAGTGTAGTGTAACTCAAATTTTAACCTTAAAAGTGCTGTCATAAATTTAGGAAGAGTAGCATTACTGTTGCTGCCCGCTGCAGCATAACGTTAGTCAACCCCATACCAGGAATAAGTATTGCTACCATATAGAAGGTTTATATTTCCAAATAGTGTGAAAAACGACTACTGTTGACTATTTAAAAAATCGAACGTGGAAATCAACGCATCGACATTTTAAAAACTAAATCGATGATTAGTAGTTGTGGTGGTATTTTTCCATTCGAATAAACCTACGCTGTTAATTAAAATTATATGACATGTGCAAATTTGTGTGTTGGAATAGAGAATTCCGCGTTGTCAAGTAATCTATGGGGCACAGTTTTAAATAGAACGTAAAAGTCGCCAAATAGGTATGATAGAAAATTATTCATGAATTTGAATTTTATTTATAGCTAGCAATACAAAATGTTTTCATCAGATTGTACGCATTTCTTTTAAGATGATTTTTGGGAATTGAGAATAAATCAAGAGTGTAAGGAGGATACTTTGGCATGACAAAACCGTGTTGTATAAACCTTTTTACAGATAAAAAGTTGATCTTAAAAATAGTTTTACCTATCTTTGTAGATGAAAAATATTACGAAGTTACTGCATGAACATTAGTTCTGTTTAGGAAAAATTTCCGAGGTTTGAAAATGTAAAACAATAAAGCCATCTATTGGTAATGTTGTTAATTGAAGTTTGAAGTAATAATAGATATCAAATACATAATAAAAACGTTTGTTTTTAATTTGCGACTGTTGGTGATGAAATGATGCGGAGCTGTAAAGCTGTAGAAGAAAAAAATCTTACAATTCTAAATATAGATACAACTTTGAGGTTCCTACAAACATGGTTTGGTTCTTCGAAACTAGTAAGTGGAGAACCCTCTCGGTGTGTATAGCAACTACAAAGCCAACTTGTATTAATCATGTTTGACATGATATTCTGAATTGATATACAAGTTAATGAGTTCCAAAAAACGGGCCGCACAAAATGGTGGTGGAGACTACTAGTTTACTTCCAGAAACCGTTTAAACTGTTAAAACTGGTTCTTGATCTAAAAATACGTTGCCGCTTTCATTTTCTACTAGGGCTCCACGTTTGCAATTTTATCCTAACAATAAGTGTCTTTGTGAACTTATAGATTAAGGCACAATCTAAAAATAATTAACTGCTTTGTATTTAATGCAAAATAATCAGATAACTTTACCATTATGTATTGCAAATTTAAATAAATATACATACTAAAATGTTTTGTTGAAAGTAATCTCTTTGTACTTGTAAGTGTGATAAATTTTAATCAGTATGGTTGTGTAACAGCGGCCTTACGTCGAATTAAGTAAATAGGGAAAATTTAAAAAACAATAAAGGTCGAATAGATAAAGGGCTTCATTACAATTTACGTCAGTAATAACTTTTGTTTGGAGAGTTAATTAATTTTCAATCACAGCAGAGACATGCAGATGGCGATAATTCAAAAATATTAAATTAAACCAAGGAGAATTGACTCAGACTTTATATATTAAAATGTGTTGACGTATTACTTCTTAGAGTAAGTAATTTAGGAAATTATATTTGAAGGCGGTATATTTAAAGCAATATTGAGTAAATATAATCAAGGTTGTTAGTAATAACTTGCCTTATTCTAAGGTGATATGCGTAAGAGATAAAATTATGAGGCTAAATAAATACAAATTTCCGTAATTGACGTATCTAAGAACGACTTAAAATAGACTATCGTACTAACATTATTCCCATATTTTCATTGTTTATTTGTATTTGTTGAACAATTTTGATAAATGTAATCTTATGTAGCACGTAAAGGATTAAAAACTTTCGATACTTGCACAATAAATACCCTTTGTTTCGCACAATTGCTAAACAAAAAATATTTTTATTGTGTAAGTTATCGCATATTTTTATTTGCAATTTACACAAAATTGTTTTTGGCTCCAAGGAAACTTAAATATGGAGCTCAAATTATTGACGTTCGCAAGTTATTAAAAACACAACATACGTCAAAGATTTTTTACACGCGCCATATATATGCACAAATCTACAAATAAAATGTAATTAGCGACAAACGTTATTTATGTTCGTCGCGTGTCCTTTAACTTTTTTTTAAATTTTGTAATCACCTATTATGATAATTCTGCCTGTGAATACTATACCGGGTGATTCAAACTTATTGAGCTTCAAGAATTTTCAAGAGTTGTAATTAAATTTTAGGAACGCTTCCGGGCAGTTTCGAAAGATTTGATTTCAATTAATTGGGAACTAAATGCAATTAAATTTTTAAAAAATGTGGACCAGCTATTAAGAATCACCAAACTTGGTTATTTCTATAAATACATTTTATGGTACCGTACTCTTTTAAAAGGCTTACTTGAAAATTATGAACTGTTAAATGATAAATACTGGATGTACTTTAGTAGTTGATGAGTTAATTACACTACTTTGATTTAATTGTCTAAGAAAGCATTAAAATGAACACAAGTATGAAATGCGTGCTGTATGAGGTTTATGGTGCAGGCCTCTAAGAGATAGCCGAACAAACGTGCACGATTATAACGATCATATAAAATAGACCAGTTATCAAAGTCATTTTTATAATTTATATAAAAAACTATAGACTATACATAAATGCAAAAGTGCATATTTTCTACAACCATAACTAAAATATTAAGTTAAGGAATTATTAAAGCAACTGTAAATATAAAATTAATGTAATATTGAAGAAAACTGTAAAAAGGAATTATTATGGAAAATAAACCACTGCAGAAAATTAGAACATTATATTGTAGTACTAATATACCAAAATAGAGGTGGGCGAAGTTTACATAACAACGCCAAGTACCTTAGTTGGATTGCATCATAACAGTTCAACTTTCCTATATTCTCTATAACCGTTAGGTCGCTAACAAACTTCACATCTTTCATGGATATACTTCATAGTCGAAATATTATACAAGATAAATATTAAAACTACACTCACAGAATAAAGACGAAAGTGATTGTAGCTTTTATTATAAAGATCTTCTATTTCGGCTAGCGCTACTGAAAACATCACCGCTTAATGTAAATACGTAATAGATAAATATATTTTTACATGCACAGTAAATTTCAATTAATCTGGGGCAGTGTTATTGTAAATTATGTTTCAGTTTAGAAATTTATGTACCTAAAACTTTAAAATATTTTAGATTTAAATACTGTCAGTGTCAAATGCTTAGGTGTGTATAGGTTTCGCTAGAATGGGAAAAAGTGATTTTTGTGTCATTAAACAATTTTCGTGAGGAAAAGCAATGACAAAAGCAAAACAAAAGCTTGACAAATATTATTCGGACTTTATCAATTAAATGCAATTAAATGCTTAGCAAGTGGTTTAATGATTTTCGTTGTGGTCGTATGAGCGTTCACGATGCTAAGTATCAGAAATGATAATAAAAGCAAATGGTATTGTATTGGCAAATAGTTGCATGAGCTTATGGAGGCTTTAAACTTATTGATTGATACAATGATTTTAATTTTACATGATGATTTAGATATAAAAAAACTTTCTGCAATATGGGTGCCAAAAACGTAATCTTTCAACGACTATCTAAATTTTTGCGTTTATTTATTATTGTAGATGCGACTTGAATCTACCACTATTCTCCGGAAACCAAAAATCAATGAAAACAATGGGTAGAAGTACACAGAAAAAGGCGAAAGTGGTGCTATGGACTGGTAAAGTCATGGCAATTGTTTTTTGGGATGCGTGCGGGATAATTTTCATTGACTACCTTCAAAAAGGTAGAACGATAATAGAAGAATATTATTCATCGTTGTTGGAGCAGTATAATAAAAAACTGTGCAACTGAAAAAATACACGAATCGAATTTCGAAATGCTTTTACAGCATATTCGCCCATCTTGGCTGCTTCGGATTATTTCTTTTCCCAAATATGATAACTTGGCTTGCTGGTATGAAATTTTTATCTAATGAAAAAGTTATCACTGAAATAGATGCGTATTTTACAGACTTTAATAAATCTTATTTTACTGAAGGAATAAACGTCTTGAATATCGTTGGGATAAGTAAGTATATTGAGTTGGACGTATAGAAGACAGTGTTAAAAAATAAAAACAACTGCACGTGTAATTTTTACCTAACTTATTGAACTACCCTCATATATTGTATTGCCTAAATTCAAAGTGAACTATGCCAAATTTATCATTGTATAGATATAAATAAAAGTTAGAAAAAATTAAATATGCATAAATACCTACGAGGGTCCTTGCTAAAAATCTCCAAATGAAAACTAGTTACGAGGGCACAACAAAATGCGACAAACCCTGACTTTCTAAATAAAAAAATTAAAACACGAGTAGCAAGCAGCTAGCACAAAGCCAAGGGAAGTGGTACGATGCGGAACGAAATGGGAAGCCTATCGCCAACGACTACATTTTGTAAAAAGTGGATTAAAAAATTCGCGAAAACGGCGTTTCACATTTTCGGAAATAGTCGCACATAGTCCATACAAACAAGCTATGAACCGCAAATTTTATGCAACGCTGCCAAATTTATACCAATGGGCGCCTAAGCCACACTCTAACGTGATGAGATTTGAAACCAACCAAAAATTAATACGTAGAAGCGTACAAATTCTCCTACAAACAAGAAGTTCAATGAAATGCCCGGTAACCGAAAGTTGACGCTTAGTGCTTTTTGGGACATATTAATTGATTGTTTGGAACACGGCACGACAATGAATTCGTGTGTGGCCACCCATAAGGAAATTTAAGACAAAAAATGTCCTAACTCACGCGGCGCGGCGACTGCATTGAGAAATTCTACTGGGAAATTTTTAACCATCCCTTACAGTCTCGATTTGGCGTCTAGTTATTATCACCTTTTCCTCAGTCTTAGGAATTATTTAAAAACCCACGACCGTTTTGTCAACGGTGACGAAAATGCAAGAAGCTTTCATGACGAATGTACGCAAAAACTAGACAATTTAGAAATTTTAAACTTTGAATGTTGTTTTACGCCCCTTAATTTCCGAATAAGCGACGCAGTAAAATTTGTTTTTATTTATTGATAATAAAAATATATTACTGGAAGGAAATGGTGCACGGAATAAGGAATGAAGGGATCAGAAGAAAAAATAATACGAATGAATAATGGTGCTAGAAAAG
>JAHWXV010657146.1:0-14698 GCA_024586415.1 Phrixothrix hirtus
TCCAAAATAAACGTAGACAATAATCTAATCATTTGTGGGTACTATTGGTATATCTATGTGCGTAAGAGGAAGTCGTGTGTTGTTTCACACCAGATTTTTTTGTAATAAGTTCAAAGAATTGTCTTAAAAGTGTACATTTATTTTAGATAGTCACAATTTAAAATTAAAAATTATAAAATGATTTGTTATGTTTAGGTTAAAAATAGAAAGTAAAAGAATAAAGCATAAAAAGCAAATTTTTACTAGTAAGGCATTAACGTCTAAGCGAAGGTCTCATGGCAATAATACAGTAATGTTCAAAATCATTTAACTGCCGATAATTTTCATGTTGACAAACTCTTGGAATTCTTAGATGTTCAGAAGGCAATAGCGGACAAACAATTTGCAAAATTGGCAATTATTACACACCAATTGTTTTGTTTCATAAAATACTTTATTACTATATGGGTGCATACAAACAAATTACAAAAATCAGCAACTGATAGATACATTTTATTAAAATTTTAATCATTACTTTATTTCATCAAAATAGGCAGTTTCTGAATCTTTCATTAAAATTGATCAACAACTTCCATTCGTTGCGATTTTTAAGACGGTAAGTATATATTACAAATGATTATGATATGTTGACATAAACCTGTAAGTAAGATATGTGAATCAAATCAAATTTTATTTAGTGAATAAGATTAAGATTAAATTAGTCCAATAAAATTACAATAAAGATAAAAAGATATCCTATAAAGTGGGAAGTTTAAATTCTAAATGAATAGAACAACTGGATGAGCGAAAAGCCATATAACTGCAAGTTTAAATTTAAAAAAATATATATGAACATTTGCAAGGCTAGTCACCAACAAAATCGCTTAATCTTACATAAAAATGTAGGTGCGCGAACAACAAAGTTTTGCATTTTCCAATGGTGTGGACAGCCACTCGTCGATCATGATTTCGTCCTCGTTCGGACTTTAATAAAGATTTAAAGCATTTAAAAATTTAAGCATTTTACATATACACCCAATGTTAACTTGGAACAAACATGGCCGCCTGAGATGTATGTCTTCACTCTGTATATAAAGGCACTCTACTACAACTGACTTTCCGGGCAACTATAATATATTTCATCATCGATGCAGCACCGCGTAGTCAGAATTCGATATAGCAAACCTTATTTTCTTTTAACTCTAATATTAAATTGATTTTGATTATGTGGTCTAATAAATTTTTTCAATATTTGCTTTTATTACATTATTAGTTGTTTCACTAGGTTTGCCATCTTTTGGAAACTTCAAGCAGGGTAGTATTTTTGATACATACATGAGAAAAATAGCCAAAACACTTAATACTCGTAATTGTTAAACTTTGAGTTTAATTTAGAAGCATTTAACAATTTTGTATAAGAATAATAAGACCCTGGAATGTATCAACTTAGTTTTAGCTATGCATACTAACGAGCAGTGAGTGAATTGTAAACAGTAGTGTTTATTATATGATTGTAAAAGCGTTTAGAAATAAGGATATAACGATAAGAAATAAAGACGGAGGAATAGTCATTGTTTTCTGTAATATCACTAACCGAGAACTCACATAAGCATGTTTAGCGGATCCTGAAAATAATTTAGAACGATCCATCGTAAGATTTTTAATTCAGTTCTGGTTACTTTATAACATATACAATTTAAAAAAAAAAGCAGAAACCGGCTTTCAATAGGAATGGCATGATAACAGATCAAATATGATTAAGAGAATGATAAAGTGACCTGAATAGTGAATAGAAATAAGTTCAACCACTCCAAATGTCAATGTTAGTGTAGGTTATGTCTGTCTTCATACGGTTTTCAGAGAAATTTAGATATAAAACTGTTTTTCTTAAGTAATAAGTGTTTTGTTATACGAGTTCAAGGTTGGGTAGAAATTTTGACTAAATTTTTAACTTATTTATTTAAACCCTTAACAGTTAAATTACAAATATTAAAAGCTTTAAATTATGATGCACTTTAGAAAAGATATGTTATCTGTTCCTTGTTTTGAAAAATTTGTAACAGTAAAGGTACACAAAAGAAGGTTTATTAAAGTGCACTAATTATTATCAACCTTAATGAAGTTTGTCTATACCGGATGTCCCAGAAAGGATGTTACAAACTTTGGCGGCAGACACAATTAGATAAAATAAAAATAAAAGTTCTTATAAACATAGTTCGGCAAACGCTTCATTTTCGAGCTACAGGGCATTGAAAACATGTTGACACATCACATTGAAACTTAGTACGTGCTTTTATGACATTAAAGGGCATTTCTAAAAGCGAAAATGAAGACTTCACTTTAACCAGTGGCGTGCGCATTAGCACGTTTTTATGAAAAAATGATGCGCAACTGTCGTTTTTAAATTTGACACTTTTTTCTAGTTAAGTTATCAAGTCTCAGTAAAAACATTCTCTTGGCTTTTCTGCGTCAGACGCACTGATTTCTAAATAAAAATTGAATTGTGATTTATATCAATCCTTGTGCTCGAAATAGAAAAGTAAAGTCTTTATTTTCGCTTATAAAAATTCAATTTAATATAATAACATCACGTATCGAGTTTCAATGCAATGTATTAAAAAGTTTTCAAGATATTGAAAAAAATAATTCGTAAAATGTTTTCAACGCCCTGTAACTCTAAAACTAAGCGTTTGTGAAACTATGTTTATAAGAACTTTTGCTTTTATTCTATACAATTCTGTCTACAGCCAACGTTTGTAACCTTCTTTCTGCGACACCCGGTATATTAATATTTCTGCAGTTTTCGTTTTATATGTTCGAGTAATTTTCCTACAAAACTGGTATTGTTAATCACGAGTAAATAAAAGCCCGTATTGAATAGGTCTAACAATATAATGGTTATTTAAAGAAACTAATTTTTTATCAAAGTCCAATTATGAAGTTATTTTGAAATTGTATGGAAACGAACATAACCTACAGTAACTTTGACTTTTGAATTAGATCAATTTGCTTTATCAGTCGCTTTATATCCATTAACTTTTTCTAAATTATATTATTTGTATTATTAGAAGATAGTGAGTATATATTGATATTTCTATATTGACAATGAAAACCCCAATAAAACTAAGTGGACTTATTGTTGCAACTGATGGAACAGATCAGTAGGTAAATAAAATTAGAGCAATCATTATACACATTGTTAAAATACTATGCCACGATTATTTTGAACTACTTTACGGGATCTTTCAACATCAGTTAAATCATCTGCAGAATTAGGAACAGGACACTGTTCACAATGTTTTCCTCATTGTCAGACACATCCATATGATTAATGTGCTTAAGGAAATGAGCCTTAGGAATTTGAATGCTTAGTCACCCTCTAATTTTTGACAAAGTCATGTTTTGCAACATCGGTAGGATAGGACAGAAAAATATCGCCAAAAGCACAGTAACTCAACTTGTTAATTAAACAAGAAGTGAAACTACATGCACTGTTTGAAGTTGCTTTTTCAGAACGTCATAATTGTTAGTGCACAGTTAAAGTGTCATGCGGTGGAAGCTTTTGATAATTGTGTGTGTGTAATTTAATTTTCTTACTATGTATACATAATAATCTATATTGCTGCATATGTATTTTATAATGTTAAATTTGCAAAATTTGACATTTTGAATATATTAGCGCGGCATACTAACGCCGTCATCATGGTTGGTCAATTTGGATACAACTTTACGTGTTTAGGTGGCTTCCTTAGTATTGTTTATTCGTTGGTTAGTAAACTGTTAAGCATTTAAATAAATAATAGTTAAAAACTTAGTTAAAATTTCTACCTGAACTTGAATTTGCCTAACAAAATACTTATTATTTAATAGAAACAGTTTTATATCTAAATTTACTTCTTCACTGAAGGAGGTATCTTAAAATCATATGTAAACGGACATAACCTATACTAACATTAACGTTCCAAGCACTTTATCGTTACTTTGACCATATTTGATCTGTGAACGTGCCATTTGCCCATTTTTATTAATGTTTTAAACTGCATTATTTGCATATATTCCTATGATCTCAATTTTACTAATAAGAAAATACAAAAATGACCTCAAGGCATTCTACCATAAACCAGTAGGATCAAAACAGACTTAAAAAAATTCTAAAAAATACAAGCCCGAAACCTTTAACATTTGATGTGAAAAACACTCTTGAGAATGTAAATTAAAAGGGTCCCACAGAAGAAATTTATCTAACAATAGCTAGTATAGATTTTAAGGTAGCCTGCACGCTCAAATGGAAGTTAGGTCGTAAGTGGATAGCATAATAATCGTTTTTTTGTCAAAAATTAGGATATGTCAAAATTATGAGCACCACTAGCTGATTGTTTCTATAGAATACTATTTCAAATTCATACAGAAAGACATGAACTAAGGCTATAAGGAAGTCTGAAAAACTTTAGGTTTACAATTTTAATTATTATATTTACTGCTATTGATTATTTTATATACCAATATCTGAAAACTAAATAAAATGCGCTCCAATCTAAATACAGAAATGAAAGATTGAAAAAAAATTAATACGATGTATTTATATTACTTTAGATTTACTTTTCAAGTAACTAAACAACGGTTAAACCGAGTCGTGTAGTTAGCACATATATTATATCAATTAATAATTTTAATATTATTAACAAGTAGTACAAACGCTTAATAATGCAAGCACAGAAAATGGGAACGAAATATGAAACAATAATGTTTTTCTTTACTTGATTAGCGACATTAGCGATTTGCCATTTAACAAAGTTAAAACGGGCTAGTATCTAACTATTGATATTCTTGACTTTCACAATTATTAAATAAACCTAAGCAACACTTTTTGAAACAAAATCACAAAGTTACATTTAACCAAACTGCATAGTTTTCCGAAACCATTATTCTATATCTCATTTTGAAAGTTTCAAATAGTTGTGATGGCGTGCAGAATTTACGTAGCAAAAAGTGTTTTTAAATTAATCAGCTTGTTAGAACTTAAATTTTCGTACGATGTGCTATTTGGCATAGCCTGTTATTAATCTATTAAAGATGAGTTTAACTGCTTCTAAGTTTAACAGGCATTAGTTTTATTTTCATAAAAATTAATATAATGAATTTAAGATGTTTCAATATATACAATAGCTATTCTATTTTTATTGTTTACAAAAGAGAATTTATCTATTTTATCAAGGTTTATATTAAATCAATTTAAGACTGTAATTATTTTAATAATGCAGCAATATTTCTTAGTTTGAGAAGATTTGTGGTTACATTTTTATAACACTATTAAATTTTATGGAGGGAATAATTAACGTTTATTTTATTTTAATAGATCGTTTCTGGCCTTGGAAGGTTTACGCTGATTTGACCTGCAGGGATCCAATGTCCACTAATTGCGGCATAGCAAACTAGATATCTGCTAAAAACTATAATTGTTAATTAAATTACGAATATTCTAACAAATCAGAATTTTTTACTATTTAGAGTAAGAGCTCTGGTGATATTACGCTAAGGTTTGATAAATGCCTCTATTTGATGTAAGTAATGCTAAGTATTCTAAATCAAATTTGATATATCGCCATTTTGTGGATTATAATTAATGCATTTTTTAAATATGTTATCAAACTGATCATTGTTCAAACACATTTTGCCTGTTATTATTAACGTTTACAAAAAATGCGAACAAAGTAATTTTTCAGATCCTACGGCGAGAGTTGAATTTCTTTGTTTCTTCGACTTCAGCTTTGCTGAGCACCGATTAAATATTTTACTATAAAAAATAAGTTTCGCATAACTTTTTATAATAAAGATACTTTTTTGTTACAAGCTGACAAAATTTAAAAATCACATCTAACTTACACAGATAACAATGACAAATAATTGCAGAGCCATCTATTCTTTATATTAGGAGGTATCTTAATATAAATAAAATAGAGAAAATTCCTCCTAAAATAGGCACGAATTTTAAAAATTAATTCGGCACAAGTGAAAAGCCATGAAACTTTAATATGAACAATTCTAAGGCTTCTCACCAAAAGATTTTTAACCTAACCAAACAGGCAAAAATATAAAAGTTTGCATTTTAGACCAGTGTAACACAACACCAGCAGACGAATGGTTTCTCCCTAGTGGGGCTCATCAGTGCTGGGTAGCTATGTATGCTGATTTTGCATTTTGAACCAGCGTGAATAGCCACCCAGCACTGATGAGCCCCACTAGGGCGAAACCATTCATCTGCTGGTGCTGTCACGCTGGTTGAAAATGCAAACTTTTATATTTTTGCCTATTTAGTTAGGTTAAAAATCTTTTGGTGAGAAGCCTTAGAATTGTTCATATTCACTTTCATGGCTTTTCACTTGTGCCGAATTAATTTTTAAAATTCGTGCCAATTTTAGGAGGAATCTTCTTCTTTATTTTATTTATATTACACAGTTAAGTCTTGAATATTAAAAATAGATAGACATTAAAAATGAATTGATGAACGCATCTTAATTAAGTTAAAATATGGAAGAACTAAGACGCAAATTTAAACATTTTTATAAATCCCGCTGGTATAAAAATGAATTTTACTACTAAGACGAGCATGTTCATCAAATTGTTGATATAAGCTTAAAAAAGGTTTCTAACGAAGCAAAAGACATTTAAAAAAATATCATTGCTAGTATTAGATTGAGAAATTTCAGAAAAATTTTAATATCAATACAATATAGTGTCAAAGTTATGATTTCTATGAGAAAATACTTTAGGAGGCATTAATAGTTTAATTTTGTTCTTGTTGGGAATATTACTGTAAAGTATTTAAGTTTAATTATATCATTTCTAGTAACTGAAAGTTTTTCAGTTCCTTTACTGCTTTTCCACTTCTTTCTATGCATGGTGAGGTGACAACTGTCCAATTATCTATATATCAATAAGTGAAAAAGATTTGATTTTCAAACTTTACATGTAATAATTATTCGATATGCTCTATCTAAATAAAATAATGCTTCGTTTACTCAACTTCCAGTTATACCGGAAGTCGACAACACTTATGTCATTTAAAAGGAATTTGTGTAGTTTTAAATTATTATATTCTCTGCTTAATTTAAAAAGAAATTGCATTATATGATCTAACGCCCAGTTTTTATAGTTATTGAGAAGAATCAATTTCTAATCCATCATGTGCCAAAATGGCGTTACGACATGGACAACTTAAGGCCTGGCGATTTGATGTGCTGACAAGCCAACTACAGTGAAGTCAGTAACGTGTTGACAGTACTAATGTGTTGAAACACCGTATAGGGTAAGTCTAAGTCGATAATTGGTGGATGCTACTAATTCCAATCCAATTCCAATACCAGGATTTATGACTCATCCTTACGTATATAAGACAATGACTAGTCTTACCTGGAACGGAAGCTAATATCAAAAATGTAAATGTAGTTAACACAATGCAGTACATTAATGAACAAGAGGCGGTCCTTTTAACTTTTCTTTACATAATTTATCCAAAGAGCACTTGCCGTAATAATAATAGTTTATTTAAAGTATTTCTTGGTATCGGCATAAGAATTTTATTCAAATTTTAAAAATATTATCATCAATATTTCGCAAATGGTTGTTTGATTCAACAGGACAACACGTGCCAATTATTTTTTAAAATTCAAATAACAAATTATGTACTATAAAAGTAGCCCCGTATAACATAAAGAATGCGATCAAAAAACTGATACCGTTCTGCGAGTTTTCATATTAATTATAATTAAGCTTAACAAACAATTTAAAATACTATAAGACTGGCGAAGTGCGTGAAACATTAATAATTAAAATAATTAATAGATGTGTGTAGATTCAGTAGCTCATCTAATAAGAATTAGATAAACTACAAATGTTGTATTTGTATAAAATGAGGTCATTTCATATGTTACATATTATTTCACCACTTTTGAATATTATTGCGCAATATCTCGGAAGTTCAATTAAAGCATATTATCGCGAAGCTAGAAAAAGAAAGGGAATTAGCTATCTGCATTTGCAGAATAAAGATAGCGCTTCCTTAAATGGGTATAAATAAAGCCATTCCGGAAGACTCAAAATACTTCTATTTTGACTTTCAAATCGAAGGCATTAAGCTATGTTTTCGTGGCGTGGTGTGTATAATTAATCGATTTTTGAATTAAATTAATACGCTTTGTCTACAGACCTGGTTTTGCACTTAGAAGGTTATGAAGATTGCTGCCCTCAGGGAATATGATACGTTGCCAGGGCAACAGGCGTCTTCGTTGAAAGACGATCACGACCCTGTAGTTACGTAGTTGCTCGTGTCTCAATAACTAGAGTGTCATGAAACTGTCCACCAGATTAAGCGGGACCGTCGTGTGTTATATCCCAAGTTGCTAGGGCTACGGGGCATATAATTCAGGTGGGCGTACTTTGTACGGATCGTGCTACGAAGGTTAGCGTTACCGACGCATAGAGACCGTAAAGGAATTTTGACAGGAGAACATAACCATTATGCCGTTTGTGAACCGTCCGTGTAATAATATAAGAAACATTAAAACACGTTCCGATTATTAGATAATTTCTAAAAGTATTCCAGGTTGTAAGACCTAGAATTAATTGCCGTTGAGACCGTATCTCTTCACGAGTAGCGCTAAACAAATTCATTAACAATAAATTCAGTTTCGTCTTCCGTCCATGATTCAACGTAATTATGACAAACTGACCGTCATCCGTTATGAGAAATTAAATCTGCTGATTGAATTTAGCAATAAAGAATTAAATTGCTCATTTAATAGCAATTATTTTCGTTTCAAATGCGAACTGTATTTATATGATCATTCTGTTTCATGATATTCATTTTGCATATAATTATTTTAGAATTAGACTTGTAAATAGCATCCATATAATTATTTAGTTACTCCGTTATTATTCTGTACGTATTTTAATAGATAATCTATAATTACTAATTTATTTATTTTACTAGAACAATATATGATTTCCGAAGGTTTATTGCCTTGTTATTCACAATCCAATCCATTTAGGTACGAATAATAAACCCTGCATTCATCCGAGTCCTACAAATGAATCCGCCCGAACGACGATCTACCTGGATGAGCAAAAATATAAATAATATTATCTTGTAAACGTAATAAACAAATACGTAACGTCACAGTACATCCCGCTGAAAATAGAAATAGGAATATTGGAACATTTCTATTTTAATAACAATATTGTTATATTTTTGTTTTAAAAGGTGTGCGTAATTCGTCACTGAAGTGTCATTTTAATTTTAAAATATTATTTGTAGATGTCGTTCTGTTGAAGTAAATAACCATTTGCAAAATATTGATAAAAATATTTTTAAAATAAACTATATATATATATACACACATATATTGAATAACTTGATTTTATTATCCAATCGTAGCTTAATTAAAGTAGTTTAAGTTTGCAAACTAAGTGGACATTAAAAATGAACAGATTGTTCAGTAATGTAACATATATTATTTTGAGAAACAACAGCAAATGTTAAACGTTTCGCCTCGAAAGAATTGAGGCTTCCTTAGTAACTAAAATATTGTAAAGATTAATTTTGTTAGAACGGATTTACACTATATTTACCTGAACAGACTTTATAAATAACAATGAATAATAAAAATTTTTAAAAATGCGATGCACATCGAAATCTTTCGAGGCGAATGTTTAACATTTACTGTTGTTTCTCAAAATAATAAATGTTATATTACTGACCAGTCTGTTCATTTTTAATATCCACTTAGTTCACAAACTTAAACCACTTTAATATATATGTATATATGAATTTTTGATGAAATTCTTTTTGAATCTACCCGGTATATGACTGAGTAAAAATTTATTTTTTATTTTGAAATTCTTTTTGCACTTGTATTAGAAAATTGAGTTTAATTGAAGCTGAATTAAATCTTTTCTTTAATTACTGGCGAGGAAATCCTATTGTTTCTTCCTCGTATACCAGATAAGTTATTTTGAGAACAACTTCAACAAAATAAATAAAAAAAATAAATACACAAAACAGGTGATCAATTCTTGCAATCGTGTTAGGGGCGCAATGAGGAAATGGTTTTAACCTGAAATTCTTAAACGGTTAAGAAATAACCAAGAGTACGTTAAGTTCGTTACTTCTTAGTTACAAATAAATAACAGGAATATCTATACACATATAAAGATCGCAAAAATGGGCTTAGATTCGGGGTTATATTTTAATTTAAATAATACAAGTCTAGATAAATACACTTATTTAAATGCGATATACACCTGTACGCTAATAACTTAAAAGTATGCTATGAAAACAGATAATCTTGGTTTCTATAAATTAATGTAACTACAGTCACTGACCAAAAGAAAGTTTATGAATTATTTTTAGCGGGTCTGTCAAGTCGATAGTATCTGGATTGGTTTGAACATATTAAAATTTAGCGTTAGTCCCTAAAGGATACTTGAAATATAATGCACTGTCGACGTAGACAAATAAGTAGAAACCTTCGAACCCATAAGCATCTGCTTAGTAGTCACCATGTTATGGAATAAAACAGATAACTTATATAGATAGGCGCCTTGAAGCTTTCTTTCCACACAGTTTCCGATAGATTTAGAAACACCATGCTTAAAGGTCTAGGACAAAGTTTTTGCGACATTTCTTCCGAATGATGTACCCAAATCGGCGTGACGGTTACCCAATATAGAAGAACTAACAAAAAGTCACTTAGAACTCCTAATTAACCATGTTTTAGCGCACTACATACTTCCAGAAGTTTTTCATAAACTCAAAGAAGCGTAATTTTATATCAGCTGCCTAAGAAAGCTTGTATACGTGTCACCTTACTCTTACTTATTAAATCAGGAACGTGTGACGTAATTTCACCGATATTTTCCTGTGGTCGTAATCTTCAATTTAATAATAGAATTGTCGTCCATCACAATATTTACTTTACAGAATGCAATATTGTATCCGATTTGAAAGTAACTGTGTTTAGTTTTTGTTTAACAATTATCAATTTCCTAGTTACCCTATTTTGAGGGTTTTTGAATGTAACCTTATTAATAAGAAGTTTAATTAAATAAAGCTTTCCTAATAAATCTGACTAATAGAAGAGATTCTTAGGATCTATTTTTAAAACAACCGGAATTGAAAATGAGATTTTATATTTAGATTAAATTTAAGAGAAATGCAGTAAAACGGATCGGGATTAAACAAACAACGAACTATATAATAAATAATTAAATGAATAAAAGGAGTATTTTAAAATATTTAAATTGCAGTGGCATAACTATAAGTAAAAGTTATTTAATATTCAAACGATCGTTAACAAATTTTAATTTATTATTGCCGATGTTCCATCACATATTGTTTCCACATTATCCTTTTGATATAAAAGTTTCGTTTAAATTTTTTGAACAAATGAGAAATATGTTTGAAATGTAAAAGTAAATACCAAGTATAATCATTTCATGACAACGTATTAGAACTTTAAGGTCTTAAAGTCTTAAAACTTGTTTATTTTAAATAGAATGTTATGTTAAATGGCTATACCCATTTTTTTTTATTTAATTATTAGATTTCTTACCTAATTTAAAGGTAAGTTGTAAGAAATCTAATAATTAAATAAAAAAAATGTGTATATCCGTTTAAATAACAAAGTTATAGCCGAGGGGAACACGGTATTATTTTAGTTCGATAGAACGTATCCAGTAATCTAACTACGAAAGTTTTCATAACTAAAACCTCTTCACTCATTGATGTAAGACTAACTGACAGTCGTCCCACCTCACCCAGTATAATAAAAAATATATAAGCTGCTGCTGAAATTATTAGTAACGTAGAAGGCTCAAGCGGACAAATAAGAATTTCTAAACATGCAGTGATGATTGTGAAGTAGCTATAAAAACTGATTATTAATTGTGGAAGTGCCAAAGAAGACGATGATATACTGCTTATTACGAAAAAAATGCGATAAACATAGACTGTATTGCAACCTACAATTAGATATGTATCTATTCCATATTCAAAAATTAAAGAATTAAATAAATTACTTTTAATCTTTGCTTAGTTTGATATTATGTGCTACATAGTCCAGAGATATTTTTTATCTATTTAATCATATAGTGATTTATTATTTTCATAGACTTACCGTTTCCTAAGGCGTATTGCTGGAGGAGATCAGTCATGTTTATGTGAATTATGCCTTTTTTCTCTTGCATTAAATTGTCACAATGAGTCACCTTTCCACTCCCCGGTCCTCCTGTAAAAAATAAATATAATAATTATTGTGTTATATTTATACCAAACTTAGGTACTTTTTTATAAAAATTGTAAACGACTTCAGCATATCGTACGTTGAAATCGATAGGTTCCAAATGACTAAAAAGATTCAACAGAGAGAATTAGATAATTTTGTTAGCGAAGATCCGATTCGATACATGAATTATCTATTCGTCGGTATATACTACGTAAATTAAAAGAGTACATGTTTTATTTACGAAAAATTTTAATGAAATCCATTTATCGTTTAGATTTTTAACTATTTTCACAAAATTTGAAGTGCAAGTATTACTAATATGAATATAATTATCAAAAAACGTCGTGTTAAAACGGCTTTGTAAAAGTGAAAATTATTTAAAAAAGTCTCCGTATTCAATAATAGAAACGTATATACATATTAAAAATTACATCTATTAAGTAAAAATCTTGTTTTTATTTTAAAGATTTTATAAACTTACACAATTAACACACACTAGAACTTTTAAGGAAGAACATAAAACTTTATTTTAAACGGTAATTAGCGGGTATTCTTAATAACATCTGGGAACATTAATTAATGAAATCGTATGCGCCATAACGAAGCCGTTTGTTCGGCTTCGGCACTGGTTAAAGATGTATAGTTGACCAGTCATTTCTTGTTCAATACAGTAGACCAAATTAAAAAGTAGGGGCGGTCTGAAAATTTTAATTACCGATATTTCGAAAACTATGCAATTTAGACACAGTTTATAAGCGTTTTTTGTCGCGCATATTAATATGTGTCTGAAGTTAAAGTAATGTACCTTATATTGCGAACACCAGTATATCAATTTTTAGAAACCTAATACTTATGTTAAAATGCGTACTGTATGCGTTTGGAGTACGCTTACTTTCTTAGAAATTAAAGTAATATTTATTGCTTTCTGATTGGGATATCAGTTTACATGCTGTTTAATATTCTTAAATTTATTTTGATCACAAATTATTCCGGAATAAATAGTTTATGCAAATGTAATATGTGTATGGTAGGTAAGCAGCGGCGGTTCCTTAATAAGTGCACATGAGCACATGAACTTCCAGGTAAGGCTTTATCCCTATTTATAAGTACATAAATCTTGATCAATCTACAGAGAAATCAAATTGCAAAGAAAATTAATTTTAAAGATTTATTATAAATCTATTAAAAATAGAAAAAGGTACAAAATTTAAGTATAACATTTAACATAAAGCTATTTAATTGTATTTTGTGTGTGTTCATAATAATAAGATACATTAACTTCCTTAAATGTTTGTACAGTTACGTTAACGCTAATTCTGCAATGAATAAAAATGATTTTTCACAGGTAACCAATCTGGAAAACACTTTAAATAATATCATGTTTGTCATTAAAGTAATTGAATTTTATTTTTAAATAGAATACCTGACACTATAAGCATTAATTTCCAGCAGTAAATTTTTACTATCGCTCGATTCATATTTTCATTTATTTAGCAGACAGAATTATTTAAGTCAAATTATGCTATTTCAATTTGCAAAACTTATAAATCGTTTTTGAAAAAATCATAAAAGTTTGTTTTAGAGATTCACAGTTTCCTATTGTTGGTTGTTTTTAGGATACCCTGTATATGATAAAAAATTGAAAAAGTAGGTACCTAACACAAGAATAGAAAAACAAATTTTAATAAGTGGGTAGTAAAAAAGTAAATCTGATTAAAATTGATAACTTATTTTCTAATATTTATTTTCAAACTAAAAAATTAGTTTAAAATTATTCTTAGCATTTACCTCAACTGTATTAAGGTTATGTGTAATTAAAAGATGAAAATATTTTTGTTTAAGCAATTGTACCATTGTTTAACATATGTATTAGCTATAGAATAGCCTCTAAACCTAGTTTAATTCATTATTAAACATACCTATTATTATTTATGAAATATATTTTAATATTTAGTTTATAAAATTGAGGATTTGCTTAAATTTACATTTATTAGGCGTTTTATATTTGTACAGCTACAAGGTGATTTGTCGTGTGGCCATTTATTTCAGTGAAATTGAATTTATTTGAAAAATTTACATGATATTACTAACGTAAATAAAAAATTTAAATACACAAATATGGTAGAATTTATTTGACGGGAGATGCTATCGCACAAGGCACAAAGGGAATGATGGGATACGTAAAACAACGATCTAGTCTAGTGTGAACATTCTTGACATAAATTTGCGATGCACTTTTATCGTGTGACAAACTCTAATACTACAACAAATTTACCCAATGAATTTGCAAAACTATTAAAAAATATAAAATTCAAATTTGGTAGAAACCTTTAGAATGCACAAGTAGAACATGGACACCACTAATTGCTTTTTAATTGCTTTTTAATCGTTTTTTAATGACACTTCCGCATTCCGATGTATATACAGGGTGTTCCGAA
>JAHWXV010657178.1:0-17001 GCA_024586415.1 Phrixothrix hirtus
CACGAGATTCATCACTGACGGACGCACGACCACGACAAAATTCTGCAAACCAATTGTAAACAGTCTTTTCTGATGGTGCTTCATTTCTAAAAGTTAAACGGAGCGATTCTAAGCATTGTTGCTGAGTTAGGCCTTTACAAAAATCGTATAAAATCATCCAACGAAAACCTTCACGAGTAATTCCATTTTTTCACAAAATTACTTTCTTTATACGCGCACTGTAAACATACTACTCTGTCAATTTCTAAGCCGCCACGGATTTTACAATACAAAATGTCAAATTCTATGAATGTGGCAATAACTTATTACAATAGCGACATCTAGTGGTAATTTGTAACAACATAAAAGGCAACCCTCGTATAGTATGTTACGATACAAAATCGATAATTGCCTTATAACAAACAAGTCAAAAAAAAATTAGAAATGCTAGACCCGAAGAATCGCGTTTTGCTAATTTGCGAGACCTGTTCTATTAAGGTATTTAACGATGGTGTATCGTACACTATTTTTTTCGCTCACGACAACTATCAACCAATTATAACAATTTGGTATCAAACCTTTGCTCCTTTTCACACCAGCACTAGTACCGTTATGAACCATAACGTACTTGTTATGAAGTATAACAGTGTGTTCCAGAGCCCCTCAGATGATATTTCGGTTGATGAGTTGCTTTATAGTTTAATATTTAATCTTTATGAATTGAGGTCGTCATAGAGTATCTTTGTATACAAGCAATTTTTAATTCGATCGACCAAACAGCTAGCTCGTTGTCGGGCGGAAATTTGTTATGAACTCGGATTGGCTCGTTTCAATAATCAATAGCAATACGAAGCCTAAGGTTCGATGGCTTAACATTGACATATTCGAGCTTAGCTGTATATCACTATCTCGGAAAGCATTTTGAACCCCTGTCTATATAAGTAGACAGATTCTATGTTAGTTGTTTAAGGCGTATTTCATTCAAATAAAAGAACGCGCATTTTTAAACATCTATTAATAATGCATCCTTATATACAGTTATTACGTGCTATATTACGAGTGATTCTATATTAATTTCTATGTGATGCTCTGCATGCATCAATCTTCTTGTGTGTTATTCGATGGCGTGTGCCTTAGTTTGCTATTCTCATGCAATTTATATTAGAGGGAGTTATTAAGGAAATTTGACGTCTATCGACCGGTAATTTGATTTAGTATTGATTTGAAGAACGCAGATAGCTAATTTTATATGGCAGGTTGAAAAAGGTGATAGAAAAACAATCAAAGGGCTTCTCATTCTACTTTCAGGGGATCGATTATATATGTCATACAATGAAAAACATCATCTTGTGTGCTAACATCGTTTTTATTGAATGTTCTTGCTATAATTAATGTTATCAAAAAACATCCCGATAGCAATATTTACAGCAGAGGCCCATTTTGGGGATAAACTTCTACTTCAGGCCTCGTAAACCTTACACACGTGCACACTGAAAAACATTCAAAAATACAGCTTTCAGAACTGTCTCGTAGTGAGATCGTGCGAAGATATTTATAAATCAGGAAAATAGAACGATTTACATAAGTAAGGTCTGAGAACTAAAAGGCTTTGTCTAAAATTGTGCTATTTATACTGTTTCTTTATCTAATTAGCCAGAATTTGGCCTGATAAAGGATTTTTATGATGCTGTTGCCTTCTGTCGATGCATGCGTGCGTGTGTGCGTGCATGCGATATTTTACGCAGTCCTTTATGCTTAAAACTATCTTAAACATCTCATTACATTTCACAGTTTCCTACTTCATATATATATTTTGTTCTACTCTTAACTGCTAGAGGGACATGATAGTATTTTACTTAGATTAATTTTTCAGTTTTTTTTTATTGAAATTAATATTTTAATATTATTAATTACCAAAAATGCTTTTATATTAATAATGTATTTTTAATTTTATTTTCAACCTCAATAATTAAGACATCAACTTGTACTAATTTAACTATTTGTATTAATTTGGATTTATTTTCAATTTTTACTTTCCCTAACCCTGTATGAAATATAGCTAAAAGAGAAAGTATTATTTTCGACCAACATTTTTGATGTCGAAATTTTAGTGGAAATACACGTTTTCAATTTTTATTGAAAAAGAAAACAGGAAGTTTTCGAAACGTATAAATTTAATTCAATAACCATTACACAGTTTACCAAACAAATTGTATATTAACAGCATATTCTAGGTTACCAATTTGGCAGTGTTGAGCAATTTATTAAATTACTGTAATATGTGCTGTATTTCACGTAATTTTAAAAGGTTTTAGTGGAGGTAACCAAACTATTTCCTAGCTTTATTGTTTAAAATAAGCCTGAGGGAGATACCCTTTCTATTCGGGCAATAAATTTACTGTGCCTCTATGCCTTAGCTGGAGGTAAAATTTTATACTTCAGTTTCAATATATATTTATATTAAAATTTGCGTGGGTCGCATCAAAATTCATTTACGACAAATGTTTTTAAACCATTAAGTGACAAATCACATGAGTTCTATACATTTATTTAAATTCAAATTAAAAGAACAATAATATAAAAATTATGCAATCCAATTCTTACATCTACAATTAGAATAAAACATTTATACATCAAAACGCAATAACCTGTTCAGATAGATCCCTTAGAGCTTTGTCTGCCAAATGTAAACAGTAATTGAATGACTGTGTATAAGGGATTTAAACAATAGGTTGAAAAAAGGTTTAGTTTATGTTTAAATTAAAATTAATTTTACAGTGAAAGGTTTTTGTAAAATTAGCTTGTGACTTGTTTTAAAATTTCAAAACGTTCACTTACGTTATAACTTTGTTGATAATATATCTTACTTCTGGTTATTTCCCTTAAATACAGTTAGGATTTTGGATTTGCTTCAAAGTCAACTGCTGCGGACTAAGTAGGAATTTTCAAGCATTAACATACTTACTGTCTGCGTTTCGTACAAATCTTGTATAAAAATTTTCCGATTATAAACTTGAATTTTATAATTTTCTTTGGTGTTATTCGTCCTTAACTTTATTTTTGCTCCGAGCTACTGATCGGAGGCAATTTATTTCACTTACTTGAGTAACAATCTAGCGAGCAAAGTATTTTGTGGAATTCACATATTTACAACAAAGGATCTTTCTCTCGAATCCGTCTCGATTGGTTAATGCATCACCGTGTTCGACGAAATAAGTTTTTCTGTGTTGATCTGGTTTTTATAACTTTTTGTCATTCCCTTTCCGCTGATGGATTGACCAATCGAAGATCTCAAATTTCAAACTGTTTGTTGCATGTTCGTGATAGAAAACTGTTACATATCGACATCATACTTCGCAACTATCCCTGGACTTTACTGATTGGGTAACTTAGGTATATGATACCGTAATTTCGAAGACTTTTTTGAGCCTTTTATATTTTACTACAACCAAAGACCTTTTTAATAGAAATTTTTATTTCGTACAATTAGTTATGTATTTCTTTGATTTTTAGTTTACTTTTACGCTATGGATTTTATATCCAAACCCGCGGTTTTTATAACGGCGCATAATTTAAACTTTGTTAAATTTAATTTTATGGTTTGAGAAACTTCGTTTTAAACTGAGAAATACGGTTAGGTTATTTCTATTTACAATAATTTTAGAAATTTGAAATAAGTGTTAACTTATTTCAATTTTCTAATGTAAGATCAGAGTATTTTTTTATTGTTAATTACGAGGGTCTAACAATATATTGATAAAATTGTTGGAACGCTTCCTGTTGGTTAATAGCTATCAGCAGATTATGTCATACATAAAAGCATAAGATAAGTTTTATGATTGAATGAAAGAATTTTTAAAACGAAAACACAATTTATTTAATCTTATTATCTTTATCTATACGAGAAGTGGAATTTTGAATTGACAGTCACTTGATGTGGAAGTTACTTCTGCTTTTCAGCTCTGCAAAACTGAAACTGCCTTATTTTATTTTATAATATTAAATTGTGGAAATTCATATCATCATAGCAATGGAATCTTTGATTTACTGTTTTTCATGAGAGATGCAATTCGGCAGAGCACAGTTTAGCTGCTAATGTTGCATCAACGCCTTTACCATGGGACTCGCAACTCAACAGAAAATGATCCAGTCACTTAAGTCATGATAAATCTGATATCTGATGGTATAACTCATATAAACTAAATAAGTTGTCAAGTATTATATGTAAGCCATGCGAAAATATTCCAAAAGGTTTTTTATACCTAACCTAACCTAACCTAACCTTTAATTTGAAGGATAAAACTCCACTTTTGATATTTTGCATTCGAGTAACAAATACGAAAACGATTTAAATCTAATGTCGACTTTATTTTTTCTGCCGATAATTAAAGGTCAGTCTTTAATTGGAGAAATATTTTAAGGAGGTGAACGCGTGCCAAACTTGTCACATGCTATAGTCGTCTAGTTATAGCGATTGTATCCTAGGACGCTTCTAGGTCAATTTACATCAATTTTCTTAAAGTAAACATAAAACAATTACGAAACTAATTTCAATAAGCTTCTTGAAAAAGTTAAGCTAGTTGTACGAATGTCAAAACACGGTCTATTAGTCAAGAGCGTTGTTGTTCTGTACCACAACTAACGAAAAATACATTAACTAAATGGGAATGGAAGGTATTGCTTCATATAGTCTAAATTTGGTACCAGGTTTTGTGCCACTCAAAATATTCATAAACGGAAGCGATTGGACTCTAATGAGAAAGTTTTTTCGGTGGGAATATAGGAGATGCGGTTATTACTATAAATCTGTACCGCCCTCGTACGCGATCAAATACGAAGAAACCTCTGTTTAAAACATACAACGCGTAGTTTTCATATTTAAGCAATTTATTAGTTAAAATGTGCACTTATCTTACGGTTTAACGTTTAAAATACATTAACAAAGTGTTATCGGACATTTTTTGAAACTTTTATCTACCAGTAGAAGAAATATATTCATTTCAGGTAAGGAAAAAGGTGATTCGATACCTGAAGCAACAAGTGTAGATGTTGAAGAAATAGTATCATTATGTTGTAAAAGTAGTAACGCTCATAATACTAACCGCAAGATAACAAAAGGAACATTCATTCCACATCTACATCCCTTTCTTCTTTTTCCACTCCTGGATGCACAAAATTTATTCAACCCTATAGACCGACATCACAGATATATTACTAATAATTGACATACTGTAAACATTAAAAATACTATCGCTTTATCCTAAAGTCAGTATGAGATCAAGTATCTAATAACTGACGTGCTTTAAGTTTATTAGGTGCAACAAAAGGGAAGCCTGCATTTAAACTCCAGAATAAAGCTGTTTTTGATGTCCCTTACTTGATGAAGAGTTTAAGAAATAATTTGATTAACAATTAATTGCAGTTCTTAGTTCTAAACAAACCCATATTATGGAACGGTATTATGAAAACTTATGAATTGGATATGAAAAGTGCAACAACTAGAGCAATGACCAAAGTAGCTCCAACCCATATTTTTTACAATACTTTCCAAAAAATGAGTGTAAAATTTGCTACTCAAATATTTTCCCATACGGTGGCTTCTGCAATTAAAGCTTGCCCCTAATCACACGAATTAAGAAATAACACAGCAATAAACACTTCAGAATTTGTTGACAAAATAAATAACATCTTCAGTTCCTTAAATAGTAAAGTACTTCATGACCACAACGGCAATAAACGTCCATTATCAGTCTTTAATGTTTGCTTTGAAGATAATCTTCATAGTCGCTTCCAATTGTTCAACACTATTCAAGTGATTGAAAACGGTAAAGAGGGAAGAAATATATATATATATATCGTTGTGGAGTGAATTAAAGCAGCAAGGAGTAACAAGTTATCTAAATCAAGATTGTTTGGAAAATTTCTTTACCGTTATCAGAAACCGAGTCTGTTGTAACCCAACACCAGCAGTTAGATGGTTTCGCATTGCTTTGAAACATAATATGAACATTCAACGACAAGCCACAGAATCAGAGAATTTTGAAGTCCATGTTACTGACCTCCTTGGTTGGAATACGCTAAATAACATTGAAGATAATGCTGGAGATGAAGAAACTCTCTGTTCCGTTGATGGTAATAAATAAAATTAAACAAATAAAACGACATTAAAATCTTGTTCTAATAAGTATGTGGCGCGTTATTTGACTTTTAAATTATTTAAGCTTACAGGTTGCAAATTTATAATAAAAAATCTGGTGTGAGACAACACACGACTTTCTCCTACGCACATAGATATGCCGATAGTGTCCACAAATGATTAGATTATTGTCTACATTTATTTTAGAAACGATAATTGTAACGATCACCCATCCAAGTTATTGGACAGGCGAAGGGTTGCTTAACTCTGTAAATTTTCTCTTTCTTCAACGCATTTGTTCAGAAAAACTGTGAAGTTCACGTAAAGGGTCATTAAATATATAATAACCGTAGCACTTAAAAATAAAAGACAAAGATACAGCCACGCGCACGCACACGCGCACACGCAATCACGTACTTATGCACGCAAGCACAGATTTATGCACGCACGCACGCACGCACGCACGCATGCACGTACGCACGCGCGTATGAACGCACGGACGCACGCACGCAGGGACGCACGCACGCACTAGTTTAGGGACAGAGAGGTACAACTTGTAAGGAAATTAAGTGGTTAACTTTACTTTTCGTATCTTCGTAAGTCTTTTAATCAATGATTATACGTATTATCACATTAAAAAAGTAGTTCTACAAGTTCAACATCTTTTGGGGGACTACTTTTAACAAATACCTGGAACAGGTAGCAAACAATTTGAAAATTTTCTAGTACTGATAATTTTTTAGGCATTATGTACTTAAAAATCAAATAGAAGTAACATATTAACTATAATCTAACTACACCTTTGGGATTAAAAAAATTATTATTATAACTGTCAGATTTTTGTTAATAACGAACTAGAAACGCCTCCCCAGCCACCTATATAATGCACATCATAATTCGCCTTTAATTATTACTTCCATACCATTCAACATTGAATGAACATACAAAATTGAAGCATCTGTTCATTTCAGGCAAATGGGTTATTAAATCGCCTTGTCAATATTGAGTTGTACAAATGCCAGAAAACTCATTAAGAAAAGTATTTTGTAAATAAGAAGCGTTTTTATTGAAATAGTTTTCTTAAAAGAAGCGGTTTCGAGGAAATTAATTAATTTTTGATTTACTAGATAACATATTCTACTTTAAAGTGACGTTGGCATGTAAACGTTATTAACGTTACAATTATTTTAGTTGAACTGTTTAGAAACTGTTACATATATTAAGTAATGATATTTTTTCAGAAATTGGTTTGCTAATGTATTTTTGATTACAATGTTGAAAAAAATTTAAAAGCTAGTATCGTTAACCATACATTTTTAAAAGTGTTCAAATTTGTATCACACGAAATTAATTGTTGTTTATGGATGAATTTTAAATTAATAATATATAATGTAAAGGCAAAACTAAGACTTCTATTATAATCCTCGCATTATCCTTACCCATATTTATTTTTGGTATTAGTCTATAGAAATATTTGTGTTTGAATATTGTATTTATAATACCTTTAAATTAATTTTTTAAGAACATTTTTTTGGCTGCTGCATGTTAAATGTGAAAACTTCTTAACAAGTTACTTAAGTGGCGTAAAATTTATGTAATTAGATTTTCTATTTTTACTAAACTAGATTTATCTCAAATTGCTTTTACAATTCAAGAATACCCTTCGACATGTTAATAAATCAAATACCCTTGTAAACAAATATTTTGAGCATTTTGAGGTGTAATTTTATTGAACCCTTGTCGGCAAAGGGCGATACCTCCATTAACATACATTTTAGTGTTCAGAGTTGTTTTAACTACTTAAACAGATTTTGTAACAAGTTTTTAAACATTAATTTACAATTACACTTCCCTATTTGAACCTTATTTGTTAGTTCATAAAATTCTCAATATCAATTATTAATAAATAAATCGCTTAAAGAGAAAGGTTTTTGGTCAAAAAGTATCGAAGTTATTTGCAGTAATCACTAATTTCTCGTAATGTAATTATAACGCATGTAGCCTATTACCCCGTTCTTATAACGGGATATTAGTTATGTTAACTAGCTGTGAAACTCTAGGAGGTGCGTTAGATCTGCATTTAAATAGCATGCAGATTCCGTCAGATAGAAAAGAATTATATAGTGAAAATAGTGACCGTTGCATCCTATTTGTTTAGGTGGATAATAAATATGCACATTGGAAAGAAAACAAACACAAAATTTAATTAACAATAAAATTATTTAAAGAAACAAATTAATATTAAACATTTTATATGAAAGGAGATTAAGGATGTAAATAAATACTTAGTCAGAGTTTCGATTATTGATTTCGTTGTAACTTTACTATCTCTGCTTTTGGACTTCAGGTGGAATTTGGTTCACATTTCATTGTTCAAACAAGGAAGGGATACCGCAAACTGCTGTAAAATACATATAGAAAAGTAGTATGTTCTTTAAAAAACTGAAAATTAAGTTTAGTAAAATATACAAGGAACTCTATTATCAATAATGTTCTGACTTATTTTTGATGTTACATATTGTTAATACCAAAAACAATAAAATAAATGTATTTGATTAATTTGGTCACAGGTAAAGAAATGTAATTTAGATTTGGTAATATAAATTGGTATTCCGTTTAAAAAATGAAATTTACCATTAATATGAATTAATTTAAGCTTATTATTTCAAAGAAGAAGGTCGAATGTTCTTCCTTATTTTTTGGTTACCAATTGAATATTATTATAATGTCATGCTTAAGAAGTAAAATAATTTACCCTTTATAATTATAGGTACTTGACCTTCACACTATGTAACGAGATAACATCTGGCTTAAAACTTTTCAACGCATGCTAAAGAACCGACATCGATTTAAACCTGTATCAGTTATAATTACCAAAGAAAGATGGTCGAATTTCAAACGTTTGCAATCATATTGTATTATTTTTATCCTTAAAAATCTTTTTAATCTATATAATTATTTTCATTTTAATGAAAACAATTATATATTACGCTAAGAAATTTCATTTTAACACAATATTCTATTTTAAATTTAATTTATTATGCATTATTTTAACAAACTATCAATACAACATGTTATTGCAAAATCCTGTAAAAGACAAAGTCTCGAAATCGTTTACAAATCTCGACAAAAGATTGACATGCGTATTAGCCAAATACGTTGGTAAATTCACAATGTTGTCACTTTTATTTTTGAAAATGGACGTTGCCACTTTTCTGAAAAATACCACAACCAAATATAAATGAATATGTGATGAAATTTTAATGTTAAATTAAATAAACTGAGAGCAACTAGATTACTAATTTATATACAAATATACATGTAACGACGTAACGTTACACGCAGTACATTAATATTCAAAGGGAATTTGTTTATAGAAAATAAGTTATTAAATAACGCGCCTTATTATTTAAAGCAGCGTTTCTTAATCCTTTTGATACGCGGAATGCCTTTTTAATGATCACTTTTACCGAAGAATTCCAGTATGTTTCAATAGTAAGTTTTTAGTGCAGCATGCAAAACACGTAAGTTTCGCGGTACCCCTAGGTGTTCTCCATGAAACCCCCGGATTCTACGGAACTTTTTAAGAAACGCTGATCAAAAGATGGCTATTAAAATGACTATATGCTCAGATTTACTCAACTTCGCTCTATCGGAAATAACGGACATAATATCATATATAAAACTATAGATAACTAAAAGATATTGTTCGTTACTTGCCCTAGTTTGGAGTTCTGAAATTAATAATTTATTTATTGCAGGTGCAAGCGACCCGCCTTTATCAATTTCTCCTAAATAAGAACAACTAATTTCTTGTTATTTATGGACTTATCTATTATTACATCGTAAGTTCTACTTTATCAGTTAAATTTGTCGTGAGTGAAATTACCTTAACACTATATTTAATAAACAAAATCAAACTTGGTATCATACTTATATTGTAAAACAAGCATTTAAATAAAAACAATTCATACACAAACACTATATTAAACTTCAAAGGTATAAAATGTATAAATAAAATTACTATTACTACGTTAATTATGACACTTTTTTGAATAATAACGGAAATTCCTTGCCCAGATTTATTTACTAATATCTTCCCAATTGTAGGTCAAGTTTAAATATTTTTACGTTTGTAAATAAATTCTAGAAACTTCATTCTTAATAAAACTCGCAAACTAAGCACATCACGTTTAGTCAAGGTCACATGTAGTTACTATACTAATGAGTTTAAAATTTTTTGTAAATAAAGGTAGTTAAAAGTTTCCCTTTTTAAAATTTATCTTGATGGTAGTTTTATTTTCTTCGAGATTTTGATTGTTTAATAACTATCGTTTTTTCTGTAATTCTTATTTGGAATTAAATCTTCCTCGCATAATTACTTATTAAATTTGTACTTTCAGCAATTTTAGATCAACCTGTGAACTTGAAAGCTGCAAATTTTTTTTGATAATTCGCAATACATATTTGTTACTATTTTCGTTATTGGACTGAACCATGTAGTCAAATGTTTACGTTGTTGAATTAGAGATGCTGGATTACTTAACACATTCCACTTGGTCACTTAATTAATATGACTTACAGCAATTAAAAGTTGAATTAATTTTCAGTAGTAGATCCCGTTTTTAGCTCTGCCTTTCTATCAAATTTTCATGTAGTAAGGATTTCTACTATCTCATTTGAAATTGATCATTATCTTTACATATTTTGAATTTTTGCCTTGTAATCTATGTTAATAGGGAGTTTTCGCCATAATACTCTAATTGATCCTATAAATGTTAAAATCACGTGATACTGTAAAATAGTTATCGTGAAATATTTGTTTAAGAGTTTTTGCGCGTTTGAAATGCACTAATCAGTATCGAAAATTTAAATGTACCTAACCTAACTTACGGTAACTTGTTTACCTATACTATATTTGTAATAAGCATAGATCATTATGTGAATCAAATCGAAGTTGGACCTTTGTGGTAACATTTCTCTTACATAGGTAAACAAACAAACCTAACCTTATAATTCCCTTTGGCGTGTCCCGATAACCTTCTGCTAACGTAGTCTACTTATCGGGTTACGATAACTATTAGACGATAAGTTTTGCGCTTGGGTAATTTTAACAATTTGGCGTTTATCAGTAGTTGTGCGAAAACTCTTTATTATTTCTATGAATCTCGGCAAGTTCCAATTTTTAGAAACTTTATGATTTTTATTCCAGGCAGGAAGTATTGGCGATTAAATACAGGACTATTACTGAGTAATGACGACCCTGAATGTCCAAAAAGGCAGCCCAATTTACACTTTCATAGGTCGCTATTCCAATACAAAAACCTATATACATGATTTGTCACATTTCCAACTGTCAATAATTAAGTTGTAATATTTAAACTACTACGAGTATAATTAACTACTAGTAAAGTTGGTATTCCCCTTTGTTAAAGAAAATTTTTAATAAAGCATAAAATAGCAGGATATAAAGTGAAAACGAAATTAACTGGAAAAAATCAATAAAAATGTTAATTATCTATTAAATAAAAACCTAATGTAAATTTTGCTCGAAATGTCGACCTCTGACTGTTACGCAGGCTGCAGTTATGTTTAATCACGATCTTCGTACACGCCGTAATGTTTCTGGTATTATTCACCAACACGATTCTGTAATCATTTCCTTTAAATCATCAACATTAGCAAGCGGAGTTAAAAACACTTGATATTTTAGCACACCCCAAAGGAAAAAATCTAAAGGACTGATATCGGGGCTTCGTGGCGGCCATGAATTTATCGAAACCCTTCCTATACATCTATTTGCAAATTCAGTTGATAAAAATTGCCGGACGTTTTGATGGAAATGAGGTGGTACACCATCTAACTGAAACAACAAATTTTGGCGTGTATGAAGGTCCACATCTTCCAGCAATAACAGTAACTCGTTTTGTAAAAAATTTAAAAACATGTCCATCCCTGGAAAGAAGTGCGGCCCAATAATACGCTCTCCTTAAATTCCACACCAAACATTTAAGAAATAAATTGTTTGAAAGTGTGCTACTCGCGTCCACTTTGGATTTTCTTGGGCTAATAATGAGAATTATGCCTATTAATACAAGCGTTATTTGTAAATGTTACTTCATCTGGAAACATACACTTGCTTAAAAAATTAGGGTCGTCTTAAACTTTTTGAGGTATAAAATTACAAAATTCTAATCGTTTGTCAAAATCAGGTTCTTTTAATTCTTGCATTAGCATTACATTGTATGGATGAAATTTATTTGCGCGTAAAATTTTACTTACTGGAGACTGGCTTATTTCAAGATTTCTAGCAATCGAATTTTGGCTTATATGGGTATCTTCCGTTACGCTACGGATAACTGCTATTTGATTCTGCCCACTTGTGGAAATTCTTTGTCTAGGTCTTTTAGCAGAAGGCCAATTTTCTCTTAACTGATTTGCAAGTCTGCGAAAATTTTGTCAGTCGGTGCTCTACGATATGGATAGCGTTGATAGTACAAATTTGCGGCAGTAACGGCATTTTTCCGGCATTCACCAAAAATTAAAATCATATCAGGTTTTCGTTATTTGAATACATCTTCTAATAAATGAATGCAATTGGATAATAAACGTCAAGATTAATCACTAGGATGTTTGAACTACTGCGAACGCTTGCTTGACTAATATAATATTTAAGCTTTCAAATAACATTAAAGGTGAATACCAATTTTACTAGTAGTTCATTATACCCGTAGTTTAAATATTACAACTTAATTATTGACAGTTGGAAATATAACAAATCAGGTACATATATATGTTTTTGTATTGGAATAGCGACCTATGAAAGTGTAAATTGGGTTGCCTATTTGGGACATTCAGTGTCGTCATTACTCAGTAATAACCCTGTTTATTGTTTTTGGATCTTATCTAACTATTCTATGTTGCTATCAAAAGGGTTATTTATTCTAAAACAAACTTATAAATATATTGAGAAACGCATGTGAATCATGAGTTTTAGATTTAGCTTGTGTTTTTCACGTTAAGAACATTTTAATTTTAAATTAATTTAACTTTAAGTTAATTAAATTAAGAGGTTTTGAACAATATAATATCGTAATAACCAAGTTTCAAAAAATAGATTAATTTTAAGTCCCAGAAGATGTGAAACGCTTGTATGTTTTTAGTACAAGAGCAGGTATATATTTCGCTTCATCGATGCAATCTTAACTTAGATATTTGCATACGTTATCTGTTTGATCTTTTATAAAAATTAAGAGGGCAAAAATTTCGATGAACTGAACAGAATTTGAGTCTGATAGACAGTAGTAACATTGGTCTGGAATATGTGATACTGCAATAACTATTAATGATCATCAACATTGTTCACGCCAACAAAGTTTGCATACCTAAACGTTTTTAATTTTAAATAATCAATTAATAACCATATTACTTATTCTCACTTTTGAGTATGAATGGAACCCAATTTACTGTTTTAGATATTTAGATAATCGTTCAAATGTTGTTTGATATTTTACGTGCATAGTCGCTTACGAAAGTCTTTGTATGTACATCCGTCTAAAAAGCGTCAAAAAAACAATAATAACTTTAAAACAGGATAAAATTTTGCAATATTAAATTAATAAAATTTAATAAAAATAATTATTATATCTCACAAAAGCTATCGTACACTAATGAAATATCTTGAATAATCCTAATTAAATGAAATTTAATAATTCTCCACTAACTTTTCCCTAAAATTTATTGCAATATTCTAACACTTTTCTATCAATGTTCGTTTTAGCAATTCTTTTCTAATTATGGTACGTTTTTTACTTTTTTATATGAAATTGTACAAATTATCAAAAACACATTTCACAGTAGGTATGGAAAAATTATAAAACAATTCGATAGCATCAGAACTGTAGAAAATTTAGGACGCGCACAAGGTCCAAAGAAATATAAGTAGTCGAAATCAAAGGAGTGTTTTATAAGGACTATAAAAAAATCTAAGAGTAACTATTCCAAGCATAGCCGTTCAGATGTAGAATGAGATGGGAAGGACTTTTAGTGCAAAGTATATTGGAAAAATGCTAAGAAAATTGGAGTATAATGGTCGTTTAGCTCACAATAGACATGATTGGTGAAGTAAATCGTGCAAAATGGAAAAATTTGCTAAAAATAGCCAAATTAAATGTGCTGAATTATGGAAAGGATGTACTTTTACTGATGAAAGTAAATTTACCATATATGATTCAAAAAGTACAAAGATAATCTGGTGAAAACTTTAAAGCTTTGCAATAAATATTTATTTTCCAATTGTGAAACATGGCGGAGAAACCGTTTAGGTTTGGGGGTCAGTTAAATTAACTGCCGTATGGTGTTTAGTATTTATTGATACAACTCTAGACATAAGGTTATGCTTAGATATTATAAAATGCTATTTGAAAGTTGTTGCTACAACGTTACACTTGGTATACCTGTAATCTTCCACAAAGATCAAAATCATAATCCTAATTTATATATTGAACGTGATTGGCTGTGATATAACGTGCCTAAGCAATCTAATTTTTCACTCCAGTCGCCAGATTTGAATATCATAGAACACATTTGGGACCACTTAAAAAGAATCGTGCGGAAAGTACATAGTTTATTCACCACATCATTTTCGGTTTCGTAAGTACTACTTCCTACACTTATCGGGTAATGTTATTTACCGCACTAGTGCAATAAAGTAGTACTTTTTGTAGAAACAATATCGCATATGACACGTACATTATGTACTTTTCAAAACTCGCCTTCGACTTGTTTCGCTTACGTGCGGCAAAGCTGTGCAAAATTAAAAACCCGATGGTATGTGAGGTATATCCTATAAATTATGTTTTTGTTACCAGTGGAATTTTCCAGGTAACATTGAATCCTTTGTTAATTAAATATAAAAATGAATTAAAATTATAGGTTTCCTGTTACATTGAAAATGTCTACTTGAAGTTAAAAAACCTCCAGGTTCGGCTAACTTCTATTACACAGTGTCTGACCAATTAAAGACATGCGGTCTAAAAAAAATTCCGCATTTCGGAATCTGAGCGACAAAGTGAAAGAACAGGCAATAATTTCTAATATTTTATGACTAGAAAGTTCCCATCTGTCTTTCCTTTTTCATCCTCAGTAGCGATATATTCAGAGAAACAGTCATCCTATAACATGAATTTCCCAAGAGCTTTTTCGGTCAAAATTATAATTAATACAGCATTTACCTAAACTGACCAACACGCCATGGTACCCAACGTTAATCTGAAATGTTGTTTACACAAATTATGAATTATAATATGTGCCCTATAAAAAATAAGCCATCAGATTCGGTCGTGCTTCAATATAAGATAGTAATATCATTTTATGGAATAAATACAGGATGACAAAAAAATTATTGCAAACGAAATAATGCTTTATTATAACACAATATACCTAGCTTTTAAAAACTGTGTTTATTAAATAACCGTATCGGGTATGTTTCTAGAACGTGATCTGATAAATTTATATGTACTCGCCCCGATATGTAATTGTTTATCTACGGGATCTCGGGCTCAGTATTCTGTTAACTTAAATCAACTTCAGGTAACCGACTGGAATATACAGCACCGTCAAGCCCGAAGGTCGCAACTTCTTTATAGGCAGATGTGCAATATAACCTATGACGTGACCTTGTTGAAACTATAAATATATATTCATCACCTAGATATTATTATTAAGCAAGAACAAGAAATTTGATAATTTTAGTTGGTAAAGAGAGGGAGGCGTAGGATGTTAAAAGTCGAAACGCCCACCAAATTTCGAGGGTATACAGGGTAGTGTCAAAACCGAAGATACTTATCTTTGAAACTCCCTGACCCACATTTATGAAAGACTAAATAAATTTTACTTCCATTTTTTGTTTTTGATTGTCAAATCATCTCTAAATTTAGCACTACATTTTTTTTACCACTGTAAATGTTTCTACAATACTATAAAAATATTAAATTTAGTAATAATTCACGTCTAGGTTGTATTAATTATATATCTACGAGGGGAGTATAAATTTAACTCGGGCATTTTATTGTAGCAATAATTAGAAAATACTAAACAAATATTTTATTATTAAAATTATGCACCGCGTTCAAAATACATTTATTCCATCTCTCAGGCAATTTTCAGATTCCAGTGGAGAAGAAATTGCGTGGTTGTGTGCGTAGCCAAGTTTGCGATGCTTTAATCACCTGTTCATCTGATGTAAATTGTTACCCGCCCAAGTTATTCTTAAGTGAACCAAATAAGTGATACTTTCATGGCAACAAGTCGGGGGACGCAGTGGTGATCCTAAGACTCATCGACGGTTACGATACGTGCTAAAAAATCGTCACCTTTATTTTGAAAACTTTGGAGACGTTCCTGAAAAATTAGAATGCGTTTTTGTCTATGATCATCAAAGAAATTTCTTGGTACCCACCATGCACTAACATTGAAAAATTTAAACATATCATGAATAATAATTTGTAACTACGAACACTAACTACCACTATTTTCGACAATTCAACCAATTATATTCGTATGTTTGTTCGAATAAGTTCATCAACTCGTCATATATTCAATTTATTTACTTCAGTATGAGACCTTGAAGGATAAGGAATGTTTGTTACATGTATACGGCCGCTCTTGAACAAGTTACACCATCCATATACCTGAGTACAGACATTCTGCTCATAACTGTATCTGAAGTCAAGGAAATGATATTAACTGCTTTTTCACCTTCTAAACATAAAAATTTAATAATACTACAGTAGTCATGGGGGCGATTGAGCGTGGGAAAATTTCTGGGACCGTGGGAAAATCCTTATCAGCGGTACCTCTTTGAAGTAAGCAGCCGCCGGGCAGGT
>JAHWXV010657210.1:0-11063 GCA_024586415.1 Phrixothrix hirtus
CAGTGGTCTTGAAAACAGTGGCGCCCAAATTTACCGATTTAGACCTATTTTCCCGACAGTGTTTAGCTTCGCAATATAGGAGAACCATGCCTCGCTCCACCGTAGCTTTGCCGGCCGTTGCTAAAACACTGGTGTTTCTGCCACATGCGTTATTGCGATTTCGCCTTGTGACATCCCTTGCCGGTATTAAATACAATTATCAACATTTATACACAAAAATAATTTGTCATTCATAGAAGGTTTAATTCACTTCGAACATATTTAACGGTATGGAAATCACTTGAGTCCTAATCACACTAGTAGAAAAATATTCCAATTCTGCAACATTCCCACTCCTTGCTCCCTTCTCTAGTCACTTTACTCCCCCACCACTCCTATTTTACTCCCCCTCCACTAGCGATCGGGAGGTTCAAATTCTTGAGAGCAATCCCTATCGGCGTGAGTTGAAAATCTTCGGTTTAAAACTTTGGCGAGCGACACCTATCGGTGCCAATCACGGAGCCCTACACCATCTATAAGCTTAATTTAGAATGTAAGGAAAGGAATTATAAATTAAATGCAGCTCCATCTGGCCTATTTAGCAACGCATTATATAGTGGTTAATTTAAGAATTACAAGATGACGGTTTGCGGCTGAAATAAAGTGGTTACATTTATCTCTTTCTATTTCCTTAAAAGAAAACAATGGATGTTATTTACTAACTTTAATTATAAATATTGCGGTATAAAAATTTGCGTTAGCTAAACCTACATAATTTTATTTATTAAATTAAATTAATTAAATGGTACAACAATACAAAAATGTATCCTAACTAAACAATCCTACGGCATGTCTTTATGCCCACAAGCCCAAGTATGAGTATAGCCCTTAATGATAAACCTTTTGTCGTCAAAGTAAGAGAGCATAACCTTGTTTACCAACTGGGTGTACACTGTATGCAGGCCGCTTCTGAATAGATTAAATTTTTTAGAGACGGTATGACCCTCTGTTTCGGCAGTTGTTCTGTAGTCGCATACATTCAAAATTATAATTTTTTATTTTAAATATAGGTACAATATAAAATATATAATTTTCATTGTTCTATAAACTCAAGTATAGGTGATTTTTCTAAGTGCCCCCTGTAAATTAAAATTAAATTTTTCTTTGGCAGGAAGAATTTGTGATCTTGCTATATCTAAAAACATATTTAAATGTTTATAACTATAGTTTGCCGTTTTGAATTTTATAATACTTTGTTTCTTGAACTGAAAATCCATGAACTTTATATTTTTCGTCGATTTGAAGGTCCATAAATTTTGATGTCTTTAATATTTTCCTAATTTTATTAAGTTTTCAAATATCCATTCTTTTATATTAACCCTAAAATCCAAATATTAAGTTTGTAATAATTCTTATCAGAATTAAAATTTTAAAATAACGAAAACGAATATTTTGTAGAATGAAATAGATTCAACAGTAGTTATGTAACTGGTAATAGCAACAAAAGTTAAAATCCGTGAATTTACAGTTAATCTCCGGAAAACAAGAAGATTTCATCAACAACAGTTATGTAAATGCTAATAGCAACAAAAGTTAAAATCCGTGAATTTACAGTTAATATCCGGAAAACAAGAAGATGTTCAACTTAAAAACAAAAACTTATATAAAAGAACTTGAACGAATTTGTCAAAAAGAATCAATATAACAAAATACCTTTCATTCGTTTGTTTGACAAACTGCTTATACAATACTTTTACTCACCTGGCTAATGTTTCTTTACTTCTATTTCGATGAAAAATAACTGGTTACAGACAGGTTTCGCTTCTTTATATAGGCAAAACAGCTACCCCACTTTAACCACCACCACACATAATATAACACGTACATTTATTTCATATTTTAATAAATTATTCATTTTAAATACATATGCATAAAAATACGTCTATTCCCTACTTTTAAAAATCAATTATTCATAGACAACATACAAAGGTTAAATTGATAATTAGATATCCTTAATACATTTTAATAAACGTTAAAGCCAAAAAAGAAGATACATCCGTATTTAAATTTTATTTTTATGAAAAGTTAATCCACCAGCAAAACTTTTCGTGTTTCCAACTCTGGTAAGTGATTTTTATATTTTAAGTATGATTATCTGTTTTATAGCAATGTTTCTTGTTATTTGCAAAGAAAATGAAAAACCAAGAAGTAATTGTGCAAGTAATTTTTATTACTGATTTTATGAATAATTTTTTAACATTTTATATAACTCTAGCCTTCCTAGCTGCTCCACGGACAAAGAAATGTAAGTATCAAGTATTATATAAATAACGCCTTTGTTTAACATTAATATTTACAACTTAAATCTACGCCAAGAATTAGAGAAATGTAAATTACTTGATATCATTTTCTATATCTTATGTAAGCAATTTTTCTTATTCACGGTTACAATAGAGGACACCCAAAAGAAAACGCTTTAGAAATAGATCTTCGTAAGTTCTTTGATCTATTTTCTATATCAACTATATAAATATATGTTATTTGAGTAACTTTGTTGTTTTCTTATTTATAGATATATTTGAGGATCCGGCCCAATGTCGTAAGTATTTCTTATTTATTCTCTACATCAAATATATATGCGTATCTTGATGTATTGTGTAAACATTTTTTCTTATCCACAGAGCACCCAAAAGAAAACCCCCTGGAAATAAATGTTGGTAAGTTACTTGATCTGTTTTCTACAGCAACTATATAAATATGTATTTGAGTAACTTTGCTTTCTTATTCAAAGAACTGTTTGAGGATCTGGCTAAATTGTGTATCTATTTATTATTTATTCTTCACATCAAATATACATCTTGGGGTACAATTTAAGTAATTTTTCTTATTTACAGTGGAACTGGAACCCGGCAACGACATGTGAGCAATAAATCTTCTTTGATTGGTTATCACCTTTGTTTTATAGAGAAAATTTCACACAACAATTTTTAAACCAATTGCAAGATGCAGAAGGGGGTGTATTAATTTACGCCCTCTTCTGCGTCCATTACGCAGAGTATCTATAAGATGGAGAAATGATTTTAGAGAACGTAAGGCAAAAAATACCGCCCAAATCAGTCATCCACCCCCTAAAGAAACGGTTTAACAAAAATATATTAGATTGGTTAAATAATCTTAAAAATAAATTTAATGGAACAATTACTTTTATAAAATATTTTAAAATACAAAACTTTGAGAACATATTGTTTCTATTACACATTATATTGTATTATTATTAATGTTATTAAGGTCTGCGCAAAAATCAATTGTAATTGAATAAAAGAGACAACGCATGTGGCCTGGTGTCTTAGTGGTGAGTCTTAAAATATTTTTGAAAACGTTTAGCTAAGTAGCGGGATAATAATCAATTTACTAAATAATATTAAAATAAATCAACAATAAATATATACTGTTTTCTTATAATAATTACATTTTATTTGGGTAAGAATTCTAATCACAGTTGTATACTTCTAAGACGTTGTTGATGGCACAGATTGTTGTTTTTAAATTGTGCGAAAAACATTGTGGATCATTTTTCTCAAACGCAGGTGCAACGTGTTCCATACTCCTTTTGAAATCCCTTGACGTAAACTAAATCGGAATTTAAAATGTGATGTCGTAAAACTGATATGCCATCTGCAAGATCTATATACAATCCATAGTATAAACCATAATGGTGTTTTTACAAGTATCTTATTTGCTTCCTTGATTTACAGTTGATTGAAATTCAGATGGTGGTTTAAATACATAGTGTTCGCTTTTTTCCCATCTGTTACAGCAATTTCTTTTGCTATGAAATTGAGCGTGTTAAGGAAACCTTGAATATCGACAGCTATAAACCTTATAGTTTCAAGTAGTTATTTAGGTAACTCTGTTTTGCGCATAACTAGTTATAAAACAACACAGCGATTACATTCATAGACATTCAAATTATTTATGCTGACCACGTGATCGCCATATTAAATACATTATGGCGTTGAATTATATAATATATACAACTAATAACGTCCCAAAAATCACATCAGTTGACAATGAAATTGTTTCTCTTTTATAATTCTTCAACAATTTCACTTCTATGCTAACAGATGACCCACGTATTAATCGAATGCTGGAAAATGAGGCATATTCACTGCTGAAATTATTTGTTGCTGCTATTAAGGCATTAAAACTATCCGAGATGTCTTTTTGGATTATATCAGCTCCCGTTATTTGAAGTATCAAAATAACAATAATAAGTGTGGTAATCAACTTCATGGTTACCAATCGTTACACAACCAAGCTTTAAACAATACTGTTTATAAACCCTGACAGAGGTTTATATTCAAATATACAATCATGTATGATGATGCAATATGCTTTGGTATTTGGTTCAAAGTTTTCTTTGACTCTAAACTCCAATTTTATGTCAACCGTATTTGACTGTATGCTTTCCTCTTGCCTACTGATATTAATTACAAATAAAGGTCTATTTTTAAAGAGAGCGTTTGTCATAATAGGCCCTGTTTGAGTTTTGTTGAGAAAATTTCGTTGAATATCCGCGTACATTTGATATGCCTCTGTAGAATGCAACTTTTTAAAATCCAAATTTAAATTTTCGTAAGGGTAAGCCTGACTATTTCGGTATACCTTTATGGCGGTTAACTTCATATGATCTTAATTTGCGACGTCTTGCATAGCGTTATTCTTTCGATTTTTCGGAAATGGCACAATTATATATCTTGGTGTTTCTAGCTTGGTAGATATTTTAACAGCCCAAATATCGGAGTTGGTTGTTCTTAAACTAGGAATCTCGTGAAACTCCTATTTTTTAAATGGGATTATTATAGATTTACCTTTCCCAATTTCGTTAAGTAATTTTAACTTAATAGAATCGTTGGGTTAAACATGTTTCATTTTCAACTCTATGGTGTTTAGGATAAACTTTAGATATTTCATACGCGTGCTCTTATAACAACTGGAATCGTCTCTTGCTCGCAATCAAGCTAAATGTGTGCTTTCCTCTAATTACGTGTGTGTAATCTTGGAATAATCCAAATATATATTTTAGTCGAATGCGAAACGTGAAAGACTTATCATTTACGTTTATTGTTTCAAGGGTACCATTGGGTTTGTTGATCCATCTGGCTATATTTAGAGCATTTACTTCATTGGTATTGTAGCAAAATAAACCCTTTAGAATACCCATTAGGCCAGGATACTTCACTCCATCCAGTTCTTTGCCATTTAGTTGGTAAGAATGGAATCGAAGAGAAATAATTCACAATTGTTAGTTAAAGTACACGTTCCAATTTCTTCGATTGTAGTTCCCTCGCCATTTATTTTCGTTAAACTTCCGCTTATAAATAGGGCAGCATCGTACATCGACAAAAAGGCATCCTGTTGATTAACCGATATTTCTGTCATCACTATTTTCAAACGATTTTGTATGAGGATGGTAGGTGTGGAATTCTTCTTTTACAAAGCTGTCATCAAACTCTGCCCTTTCTAATATCTCTAGTATTGAGGCGGACATTGTATCCAAGACTTTTTAATAACTTTGCGTTAGCACTTGATAAGGTGGCACTTGATGCAACCCTCGTTCATTTATCAGCTACAATTGTTGAATAATTTTGTTGTAACTTCCCTAATATACCTTGCGGCGATCTGTTTCTAATAACTAAGCCAATCCTTCTTTAATTCCAACCGTACTACGATTTCTTCTTCTCTAAAATTAACAGGTTCCGAATTTTGATCCAATACTCTCACGGTTAGATTATCAACGACGCATTTGTTTATATCCGGTAAATATATATGGTTTTTGGGCGTAACATTAATTGCATAGCCCGGATCTACTCCTGGTACAAATTCCGTAATTGTATACGAAGGCTGACTTTCGTAGTAACAACCCTAAGCTATGTTACATTCTACTAAAATCGTCACTACTTTAATTATGTTTAACGCTCTATCAGATTTGTGCAGAATGCCTTTAGAGAGTACTTTCGTCGAAAACCCTAACAAATCAGCTAATGAATCTTTTGTAGTAAAATTCACACTGTACTTGCTCATTATTTCGCATTTTAATGCGTTGTGGTTAGGTTTAATGGAAAGCGTATCCTCTTTCATCTGACTCGAACATTTCGATCCGCAAATTTCGGTCTGTGGGTAATGATCAATGTCCGTAATTTCATAAGCACCTGTGTGTATATATGACTTTATCTACGTAATAAAAATTATTGTTTACTCCCTTTTCAATATGTGGTATGCTATTGTATGTGTGAAAGCCGAATAAACCTATCGAATAGCTGAAAGTAGGATCTAGTTGAATTGGCGGGTAAAAGCTAGCACTAAAAGCACTGCTGCTTTTACCTTCCAAAGTAAATGTAAGAGACATGACTGACTATATATAACTTTATTTCTATTATTTATATCGATACAAAATTATACATATATTATGCTTGATACAAAAACTTTAAACATAAATGTCCACAATTATACGAACGAAATTGACTTCTATCGTGGTTATAGAATATCTTACAGATAGACCTTTACTGCCGATGTTTAAATATTTTACTAATTCTAGAGGTGGTTTCAGGTTACTATTGCTGTGAAAGTGAGAGACGTTTCTACCCTGCTTCCTGTATGAAATTCAGTGAGTCCCAATTCCATATTTTGAATCTAAGTTTACTGTGGCTGGTTCGTTGTTTCGATGTGGTGATAATCCCAACATTTTGTCTCATGAAAACACCGTGGAAATGTTTTAACTTCAACTGCTTTGCGTACTTGTTGATATCGAAGTTAGTCAGTGATCTGCTGGGTAACTTTATTAGAAGTTTTTTTTAAACGAACGTAAGTATAATCCCAAGCCTTTCCTATTTGGTTTCAAGTAGAGACCACTTCCTCCTCTTTGCTTACCCAGAGCCATACTTTCCATGGTTTTGTTATGCGTTTCCGATTCCTCAATTTCCTTTTGGGCGTTCTTCGCATCAGTGATTACCTTTGCCACTCAGCATCAACCCCAGTTATTGCGCCCAAGATCAACAAACTGGCAAAGAGGGGAATTAATGGTAGAATGCCAACTCGTTTTTGTAGAGTAATTATTCATGGCACTGTTACGTTTTTACTTCCACCGACGTCTTTTACCGCTACCCGAGCTTCTTTTAAAGGCGTTTTTAAATCTTCTCTTTTGTACTTTTCTAAAGATTCAACGACAGCTTTCCAAAATGCTGTTATTTTTTTACTCTTCCTTCTTCTTTTGTACTTTAACCCGATACCTAATTTTCGCTTTACCTTCATGACGTTCGTTACAAGCCAAGCAGTCTCCTTCTCACCAAATGATGAGTCTTTAGCTTTAACTCTATCCCAAGCCTTATACTCTAACGCTTGATCTGCTTTCTGACGATCCTCGACACTTTGATTCTTTGAATATGCTAGGTCATGAACCCTACAAGCCTTATCCAAAGGGTTAATCCCTTGATCACCTCTTGCTATTCTTTAAGCCAATTTAGATCCAAAACCACATCTGAGAAAAGTATTCGTTAAGCAAAATCAGCAGAGTTTACTACAAATGGCGTCTTACTATTTACCCGGGAATGTGTAATTTGATGGGTAATTTATCTATTACTTTATTTAACAGCCCATCGCCTTGAAAGATTAGCATATTACTGAATATTTATATACGTGCGGGTCTTAAATAGAATTCAGTTATTCTCCAAAGTGCGCTATGCGTCTTGTTAAACAGAAATTGGAGTTACCCGTTCATTACCGAGATTTGGATGTTGACAACGCTAGCTGCAATGGTGACGTAAATAAACATGGTGAATTAATACCTAATTCAATTGAGGGTTATTTATAGGTCGTAGCTCATCTGGAAAAACTTTTGCCCTAATAAATCTATTGCTAGAACCGAACGAGTTGCGGTTCGAATACATTTACGTATTATCAAAGTCATTGGCTCAACCAAAATATAAGTTACTGGAGCATATTATAGGAAAAATCATAGGTATGGAATATTTTCCGTTTTAAGGAAAAGAAGAGGTTCTAAACCCTACGAAAGATAGAAAAAATTCCAAATTTAGTTTTAGTGATGTTTCCTACAGCGAACAAAATAAAATTCGATAATTTTTCTTTCTAGGAAGGCATTTAAATATAGACTGCTTCTATTTATATCAAGCGTATACGAAAATACCAAAGCAACTTATTCGAGACAATGCAAACCTACTAGTTGTATTCAAACAAGACCACGTAAATCTGAATCATATTTACGATGAACACGTTAGCACAAACATGTCATACGATGCATTCAAAAACCTTTGTATAAAATGTTGGAAAGGAAAGCACGGTTTCATCTCAATTAATAAAGATGATAATATAAATTCGGGACGATACACATTAGATTTCTATCAATTTATTATAGATTAGAACCAAATACAGATACAACTACATACATCAATTTACCGGTATTCACAGCTACAAAAAGAGCATGTGCTTAGCTGTGTTACGCGATATAAACTAGTAAATGAATGTAAAGCGGAAACTCATTAAAGTGGTCTTAATATTGAGTCGAAATGTCTACAGCTGAGGATGAAGCACGAATTAAGTTGCGGCTTATTAAAGCCATTGATGATGCTAGAAACAAGTACAAACTAATAGAGCAGATGCATGCGTCCAAGGAGGAAGGTTTGAATAAAATTTTTAAACCGTTAGTGGAGCCTCTACGTGAAATTAAGGAAAGGATACCAAAGACCATATCGATCAATCAAATTGTGATAGAGCAACAACCAAGAGCAAAGCTTTACGGTCGAGTAGATAACTTAGCCAAAGTCGAATTTAGAAGACATTTGCCCAATAACACGGAAGAAGAAGAAAGAGTTAAACATAAAGGTTATCGAAGTGAAAGCGATGATGACGTCTTTGAAGTGTTAACAAATAGCTCTGTGGTAGAAGGAAAACGTAATGTAACTATCGCCGCTCTAAATGACTATCTTAGTCAATATTCACCCGGTGTTTGAGCGTTCGTTGAAGGGTATATATTAGATAAACCCAATTTAGATAAGTCAACTTATAGTTTATACACGGACCAGTCGTAAAAATGGTTCCTTGGCGACACGGAAGTTAAATTTGGCCCTAACAGTTCAATTAAAGTTAAAGACAAAACATTTAATGCGACGCCGTGATTATACGAACTGTTATTTAAAGAAGAGCCCTAAAAAAGTGAAATTACACAAGACGATTTACTGAAATATTGAAAAATTATACATCTCACTAAGGTCAATAAACGTAATTTTGATTCCACGCAACAAACTCGTGGAGCCGCTAGCCTAAAATATATTGACTTCATGAAACCGGCGTACAACGGTTGGTTGTATTGACGAACGTTCTAGACTTTAAAAATATTATAGAAAAGATTCGTGGCTGTTCTGCCTTGCATCGTGGTCGCAGGTTTGATTGTTGGTGTGTACTGTAATCTGGAGTACTAAGGATTCCTTAGCAATCGCTTTCTTTGCGTTCCTGATGTGGAAGGCTGTTGCTTGATTAAAACACTTATTAACCAGTAGTTGATATAATTACATTACTAACTGTACACATATTCGCATTACATTTGCAATAGTTAAAAAAGGCGCTGCTAACCGCTCGCCAGCAAAGTAATAACTGAGCTTTCTAACAACTGTTCAACCCGAAAATGTGGAGATACAGGAAGGGGTACAGTCAGCCTCATTCTTAGATATATTCTAAAAATATTGATAGAAAATAACTACAAATTCTATACATGTTTCCGGCTGCCTTAAAATTCTCCCGATTTTAAAATAAAGGACATAATGATAATATGTTTGATTAATTAACTAAATAGTTTCTACTATAGTCTTTACTATACCATTAATAAATAACAACACTACATAACACAAAAATAAACTCGAACACTATTCATATTCCGATAGCACACACAATTTGCTCACAGCACGTTTGACCTGATACCCATTGCTTGTACGAAGTGTGACGGCTCGAACAATGTTGTCCGATCCTGGATTCAGCTCGATGACTCGGCCTAATGCCCATTGTAGTGGGGGTAGGTTGTCTTCCTTAATTAGTACAATGGAATTTACCCTTAGAAATTGAGGGATGTTTCGAAACCATTTGATTCGGCTTTGTAATTCTGGAACTACTTCTAGACTCCATCTTTTCCAAAATGTTTGTGTGATTTATTGAATTCGTTGATAGGTTAACAACTTGTTTTGGTTTAGAACTGTTACATTGGGGTCAGCAAGGGAGCAAGAGGTTTTACCAATAATAAAATGCGTGGGGGCAAGTGGTGTTAGGTCTGTGGGGTCGGATGAGATAGGCGATAAGGGAAGTGAATTGAGTACTGCATCTATCTGATTTAAAACAGTACAAAAATATTCATAAGTAAGGTTGGCATTGCCACATATACGTCTTAAATGTTTTTTAGCAGATTTAACCCCACTTTCCCAAACACAACCCTGAAATGGGTCATTGGGAGTAATAAATTGCCATTGAATACCTTCATTTGAAAGGAAATTAAATATGGTTTTATAAGTTTCTTCAGATCGTATAAACTCATGAAGTTGGCTTAATTCTCTGGAGGCGTCTACAAAGTTGCGTCCATTATCTGATGACATTATTTTAGGTTTGCCGCGGCGACTGACAAACCGTCTAAATACAGCTATGAAGGCCTCAGTGGTTAAGCTTGTTACTAACCCTAAATGAATGGCACGCGTCACTAAACAAATAAATAAGCATATATAAGCTTTTACTTCTTTAGATCCGCGAGTTTTCCTGTCTCTTATCATTACTAGACCGGCGTTGTCAACTCCTACATTATAAAACACTGGAGTATCATATTCCAGTCGTTTTTTTGGAAAGTTACCCATTAGTGGGTTATACGATTTTAGGTTGGCTCGGAAACATTTTAGACATTCATATGTCAGCTGTTTGGCACAATTTCTGCCAGATATAGGCCAATAATTTTCTCTTACGTGCGCCAACAAGTGTTGAGCACCACAGTGAAGCAGATCAATGTGAAGCTGTTTGAATACTAATTTAGTGAATGC
>JAHWXV010657267.1:0-14396 GCA_024586415.1 Phrixothrix hirtus
TATAATATGGGAGCTAGTTGATGACAGCGCTAGCACGCCAGGTTAGTAACTACATTTTTATAGTAGCAGTTCATATTTACATATCTATTTATAATGACAGGTTTATGTAATAAGTACCTAATACAGGTCTTTATGGATGAACCTCTTTTATGGCTGACCGAGCGTAGTGAGTGACGTAATAAAGGGGAATAAAGCCTTATTATGTACGAATAACATTGTATATGCGACTGTAAAAATTACAATTATGTTTCTTTTGACACTGAAACGCTGCCGTTTTACTTTCGGCCTGGTATGTAATAGGATTGATTATTGACGCTAATTTGTTTCAATAAATCTTTTTTATCAAACAATCGGACATAAACATTTTTGTTGGCTTACATAATTATGCTAGAATTTTGACGGATGTTGTACATTTAGGAAGACGTGGAATTCAAAACGTGATAAAAAAGTTGCTGGACCAACCTCATATGCCAAGAGAAACATTGTTGGAGATTCTCCTGCTAGTGCGTGGCGCTTCTTTATTGATGAGCGCATACTTGGTCATATAAAATCGTCCACCGATGCTGAAGGTAAAAGACAACTTCAAGAGAAAGATTGTGTAATTTCGCTGGAAGAAATTGAAGCATTTATATCCCTGCTGTTTGATAGGGGTGCGTTTGCAGCGAGGAACGTTAGCGAGAAGATGCTGTGGTCGGAACCTTGGGGGTCCAAATTTTTTCAAGAGACAATGCCTAGATGCAAATTTTACCAAATAATGCGTCTTCTTCGTTTTGACATTCGAAATTCCAGATCTGAGCGACTAGCAACAGATAAATTTGCACTTGTGTCAAAAGTGTGAAACCCATTTATAGAAAATTATGTAAGAAACCTGGTGAAAATATATCTATCGATAAACAGCTTTTTTCGACAAAAGCAAGATGCCCCTTTACGCAGTATATGGCAAATAAACCTGACAAATTTGGTATAAAATTCTAGCTCGCAGCTGATATTCAGTCCAAATATTTGTTGAACGGATTTCCATATTTAGGGAAAAACGAGCAACGACCAGCCAATCAACTCTTAGGGGAATACCTGGTTTGTCATTTGATGCAACCGTTTCTGAATAAAGGGAGGAATGCTACAATGGATAATTTTTTCACATCCCTAAAACTAGCTAAACAACTAAGAAAAAGAGCTACTACTGTTGTTGGAACAATGAACCGTTCAAGAAAGGAGATTCCAACTTCCATAGAAAGCCAAAAGATGGAGCTGTATGAATCAAAAATTTACAAACAGGAAGGCATGGCACCATCGGTCTACCAGGGAAATCAAAAGAAATACGTTCTGCTACTTGGTTCTCTACATAGAAACAGCATCAATATTGAAACAAATAAAAAAAAGAAACCAGAAACCATTACGTATTACAGCAATACTAAATACAGAGTAGATTTTCTTGATCAGATGGCCAGGCAATATTCAACAAAATTGTCTTCCAGAAGATGGCCATTGCAGATGTTTCTAACATACTGGATATGGCGGCTATAAATGCCTGGATTTTATACCAGGAAGTGACTGGAAGGAAAATTGCCAGACAAAATTTCATATTGCAACTAGCAGTAGAACTGCGCCAACAGTATGTTACAAGGCGGCGGTCAACACCAACGGTCACAAACCTAGGAAATACCACTACTCAATTCTCAAATTCTAAACGTAGACAGTGCCAAATTACAAAATGTAACAAAAATAAAACAAAAGACACATGTTATACATGTAAAAAATTCGTGTGCGGTTCATGTACAAAGAAAATAGAAAAATTTTACTATTGTGTTAATTTTGCTGTTAATAATTAAATAAAATTGTTTAAATAAATTTAATTTACAGTAAAATTGTGTTTTTTATCATTAACCCTTTACAAAGTGCTTTAGAATAAAAATAATAAAATAAAATTACATTTAAAATGAAAAATTCTAAGAGCGGTCAATGTGACCACGGCGGTGCTTCTAGGTATGCGCATATCGTGGTGCTTGCAGTGTTAAATATCGTGCTTCCAATCCGTAAACTTAATGCAGAAGAACAGCGTATTTTTGATACCGCTTCAATTTGTCATATCTGCGACAAAAAATGGAAGTTTCAGACAAAGTGGCGGATCATGACCATTTAACATCTTAATTTGTAGGCGCAGCGCATTCTAATTGCAATTTAAATTACAAAATACCTGAAATAATTCCTGTATTTTTCCATAACATGTCTAATTATGATGGCCATTTATTTATAAAAGAATTAGGACGTAACAATGGGCAAATTGACATCATTCCAAAAAATAAGGAAAAATACATATCATTTACCAAATCGGTTGAAGTCGATAATTTTAAAGATAAAAATCGTAAGAGCCATAATGTTTACATTAAGTTGAGGTTTCTCGGCACTTAGAGGTTTTTGAGTTCATCCTTGGATAAACTATCTAAAAACCTAAACAATAATCAATTATGTGAAATACAAAAGTGGGAAGGAGTATTTCCATATCAATATATAGTTTTGTTCGAACGGTTGAGCGCGCCTTGTTTATCACCTAAGCAGAAATTTTATAATGTCCTAAATAAATACAATATTACTGATAAAGAGTATGAGCATGCGCTAGACATGTGAAATACATTTAATTGTAGAAATTTATCAGTTTATTCGAGTTTGTATCTAGAAATTGACATTTTATTACTTTGTGACATATTCGAAGAGTTTAGAAATCTATGCATGAATACTTATAAACCAGATCCGGCTAAATACTTTACTATTGCGGGGCTTAGTTTGGAAACCATGCTAAAACACACTCAGGTAGAATTAGAGTTATTTACGGACATTGATATGTATTATTTTGTGCATAAAGGAGTTAGAGGTGGCATATGTCAGGCTTCGCTTCGACATGCTAAGGCGAATAATAAATATATGGAGTACAACCCAAACCACCTCTCAACATCTCGCATATTGGGTTGTGAATAATCTTTATGGATGGGCATTGTCGCAATTATTACCATGCAGCGGTTTTTCGTGACTAAATCATCTCGAAATTTCAAATTTCAATGTTGCTGATATCGCTGACAATTCGCAGGAGGGATATTTTTCGGAGCTGGATGTTAATTATCCCGCACGTCTCCGCCGATATCACAACGAGCTGCCATTCCTCTCTCAAAATATTGCTTCACCGAATTCTCGTTTCAAAAATAAAAAACTCATCGAATTTATGTAACAAGAAAAATTACGTAATTCACTAAATAATTTTAAACAGGCATTGAAACATGGTCTTGAACTCGGTAAAATCATCGCATTTTGAAATTTAAGCAATCAGCGTGGTTAAAGCATTACATAGATCTAAACACGCAGTTGCGCCAAAATACTATGAATGAATTCTAAAAAGATTTCTTCAAATTAATGAATAATAGCATTTACGGGAAAACGATGGAAAATGTTGATAAGCACGTTGATATTAAACTAGTTAATAACTGGGAGTATATTGGTAAAAGGCGCGGGGCAAAAATCTTATAGCAAAGTCTAATATGAAAAGCCTTTCTGTTTCTATGAAAATTTAGTTGCAATACAGTTAAAAAGATTGAAAGTCACATATAATAAGCGAATATATACGGGCTTTGCTATATTAGAGCTCTCAAAACAGCTAATGTACAACTTTTGTTATGAATATATTAAGGCAACATATAAAGACCGCGCTAGGCTTTGGTATATAGATACGGATAGCTTCATTTTTACTTATTGATACCGAGAATCTGTATAAAGATATGAAGGATAATATTGAGCGTTTTGACACAAGTAATTTTAAACCTAATAATGTATATGGCTTTCCTATGCCAAATAAAGCTGTAGTGGGTTTAATGAAAGATGAAGCTCGCGATCGAATTCTATATGAGTTAGTTGCACTTCGTCCAAAATTATATGCATTCTCACTAGAGGACGACCACATTCAATGGACGAAGAAGGCTAAAGGTGTTAAAAAGTGTTAGATTAAACATGACAGCGGGGACGATTATAAATCATGCTTAGCGGCTAGTTGTACCCTGTTCGTGCAACAAAACCTCTTTAGAACATATAAACACCAAATATATACCTATCAGTGTAAAACCGTGTTAAGTATAGATGATGATAAGAGGTTTATATGTTCGGACGGATGCAGCACATGTTAATTTAATATCTAAACAGACTTCAATAAATGTTTTATATTATAATTTTAGGATAATTATTTTTTATCTAGATCATATTGTGCTTATATTTTGTATGTATAAGTTCAATTGTAATTTTAGGTTCATTATTTTTAATTTATTGTGTTTTGTATATATTTCATGTATAAGTTACGTTGTAATTTAAGCTCGTTATTTTTTAATTAAGTTTGTATTTTTGTACATTTTGTACATAATAGTTTAGTTTGCAATTTTTAGACTCACTATTTTTATCTAGTTTCTTTTTTATATATTTTGTAGTTAGCCTCATAATAATCTAGTTTAGATTATAATTTTAAATGTTGGAAAACATAATTATTTATCCATTATAACTTTAGACTTCATATATTTTATAATTACACTTCTATTACATGAAAAGAAGAAATAAAACACGATTATTTTCTCCTCAACTTTTCTTTTATTTAACTAAATATATAAATTTATAATCAGCAAAATATACTTGAATCCGTCATTCTTTTTGGAAAAAGATATGAATTCCGTCAGATTACCCTTTCAAAAATCGTCAAACCCCTTTACAACGGTGCATCTTCTACGAAAATTTCTTCTAATCGATTTATGCAATTCACGCACAATCTACTGCTTATGCTTGCTGTTAATTGAGACTTCTTATCCAAAATATAATAGTATGTACCGCTATTATATTATAAGTTTCAATGGTTATTCGTTTGTATAATTTTTGCAGTTGATGTTTGAATCGGAAACTAGTTTTGCAACACCTTTTTGATACTTGGTAAATGTATTCTCAAATGTTTTCTTCAATAAGTTATACTTTTCATCCAAACTCTTATATGCAACAAGAATTCTATTGTAATCACAGCCTAATGCTTTCGTCCTGAAATCTATAACACTATCGATGTATGTTTTTAATTCGCTTGTAATAATACTAGCTGTTTCATCCATATACTGCCGACAATTTTCTTCATACACATACAAATCTTTTTTATAAACGTCAATCACTTTTTTTATATGGTAATTAATCACCTCCTGAATGCTATTTTGTTGTTTTTTATAAATTCTTTCGGCTTCATGTCTGAAGTCAATTATCGCTTTCTGTATTGATTCAACCATATGAATGTTTGTAACAACATCCGTGCTTTGAACTGAGTTCCTCACATTAGTTAAGGTTTTGTTTTGATTATCAAAATTCCCATCATCGGTTAACTTGAAACCTACACCGGGTTCACCATTTATTGCAATTTTTGAAGGTTAACCTTCACCATATGTATATCGATCAAACCTATCAATATTCATAATGCGAATGATGATTTATTCAAGAATAATTAGTTTATATGTTTTTTTAGAAAAGCGTCACTTTCGGGTATATGTATGTATCCCGCTTCGGCTAGTTCTTCAACAATAGCTATAATTTGATTTTCAAGTCCTGTATTTCCAGCCTTCTTTTCCGCATACAATACATGTAATTTAACAATTAATTCGTGAACGTTGTTCCAGTATTTATATTTAATGTTTCGATCGTTAGCCTGTTTGAAAAGCATGCCGTTGCCCTTTTTCTTACTTCTCTTCATAGTTTTCGTTCCACGTCTTGTTTGCAAAACACCTGAGATATTATCGCTTGAATCTTCGCTATCTCTAACATCTTCGCTTATTGATTGAGGTGATGATACGTTTTGCGACGGTTATGGTTGTAGATTTAAGTAACTTTTAGTTTTGGAGATGGAATTCAAAGCCTGAGCAAGTGTATGCTTAGAATCATAATCATATCTTTGAGTATCTCGTATTGCGGTTTCAGCATCTTGTATAGCGGTGCGATCATATGACAGATTCAAAGTAGATGGTGTTGAAGGAACAGTATGTAAAGTAGATGGAGTCAGAAGAGCGGAATATGAAAATAATGTTTTAGGAGTTGAATGATATCTTGAAAGAGGCGGAACGGGGAATTACGGATGGTATTGATCTTCAGCAACAAAGGCTTGGTCGTCATTTCCTCTAATAATATCCTTTTCATCTATTTTTCGATTACTTTCACTGAAAAATTTGGATGATATGTTTGTTAAAGGTTTAATTATCGGTTTATAAGTTTCTTCAATCATCTTTGCAGCAATCATTTTGTTTTATAGTAAAGTCTTGTATTTGCGTTTGACAGCAGTTATTGTTTGAATTAATCGTTGCTTTACGCGTTTTGCTCCTCGGTCATAAATTGCAGCATTCTCTTTCTAGGTTAACCTTTCCAGTTTAACATTCGGATCGTAAGTAATTAATTATTCTTAGTGTATGCATATATAGTGATCAAAACATTTTCTATAGTGACCGTCATTCAAGTCGAAATCTTTGTGGATCGAAATGAATCCGTATTTATCTTTCCATCAATTTGAACATATTTCTCGGAATGTTTGGAATGACATATCAGTACCCATATGGTCTTCATATACATGTTTCAGATTTAAAACATCCTGCTTAAACAAGGCTAATAAGTTACCATTATCTTTCACCAAATGCTTTGCTGCGGCAACATATGTTTGTGTTATATAAAAACAATCAATATCTTTATGTGGTCCCATACTGAAGTATGCTTTAATGTTATTCTGCTTGTCACATGTGACATCATCAAAGGCAAAGATAGAGTTTTGTTTCGCTTCCCAAGGCGGTATTATCGTTTCATTGTCACTGAAGGGAAAATATCCTATTCCTTTAATCGGTTTCAATATTTCCTCCAGAAACTGATATATCGGTTGACACAAGGATTTGGAGAACACATAAATATTTTCAAACTTCAGCCCATTTTCATTGATTAAAAGAGTAATTACTAGGTTAATTTTCCCGTGTTAGAGGGGCCTAGAATGAGTGTGCGAATTATATCACTTAGCAAGTTACCATGTTTCCTCACCCTTTTCTTATGAGTATCCATATCAAAATTTATTATTAGCAAAGTATGCTTTTGTTTAATAGTTTTCATTTTATTTTATTATTTTATAGGTTTACTATCTACATCCGCAACGGATAAGAGAAACACAGTAAATGAGCTTATAACTTTATTGCAAACACTAAAATAGTTTTAATATTCCATGTCATGTTATAATCCGATATGAAATTAATGATTTTATTACAAATAAATCTTAAATATAATGTAATCATAATTAACCAAAAGTATAACTATCTACGGCATTACTTTAACTTCATTAGTTGTCGAACTGTATTGAACGATACTATCATGAATAATGAGACAAAATTCCATCTCGCCTGCTTCAAAGTCTCGATTTGATTCCATTTCTAACTTGACCTCTATTGGTACTGTTTATTACTGATATCAGGTTCGATTATTTCTCGATCATAATTATGTTGAAAGTTTAGATAATTGATATATGTTTGAGAGTAACCATTGTTCGTGAAGAGTTAGATTGAGGAGATTGAAATTCTTAAATGTAGAAGTATCTTCTCTTTCATTCCCACATTGATTTTTTTGGAAAGCAAATAAGAGCCAGCGTGGTTTTTGTAATCCAATTGATGTCTTTATAGGCCAAATGTTGGATATAGTCTGTTTCAATGCTGGTAATTCGTATAATTCCTATTGTCGTAAGTTTAGCTTGATCACGCAATGTAATATGAGCTACCTTCCAACATATGTTTGTTAAAGTAATTGTGCAATTTGTTTCGCTCTTGTAGCAGTCATGATGGGTTCGAGATCGAATTAAAATTAATTCCTGACTCACTTTAATGATCAGTTTTTTATACGTCCCGGCAAACCCAAAAATATGTCTTAACGGTATGCATGCAATGAATTTTTCTCCAAGTTATTCACAATATGCACTGTCTGAATAATTTGTGCATTATTATCATTTCCATCTTTAATCATCCAAGCGACTAGCGTTAAATTATCGTTTTTTCGATTTTAATAAGATGCATATCTATCCCTTTATCACTGATGTTTATTCTTGGGAATCTACACATATCAACTTTTTGTCTAGCAATTTCAAAACGAGTTTCTTCAAACAGGAATCATGGAAAATTGTTTGTTAAATTGAATTCAGGTGCAGCTTGATTCATCCCAGCAGCAGGCGCATCTAATGGAACCCTCTATGTAAATGTGACTATTGCACGTATCACTTATTAGTTCTTGACTTTGAATTTGAATTCGTATTTCATCAGATAGTCCAAATGTTCTAGATCCATGTGGTAAATATGTATGTGTTTCATATTTTGTGACGGAGTCATCGAAAATGACATCGTCAAATATATTAAGTTGCGTAGTCATACTGTCGTTGTGTTTTCTTATCTTTACATTCCTGGTTAACGTTTTTAAATTTTTATACCAAGAGATTGTAGATAACTTATTTCAGACAAGGCTAATTTTTCTTCTGTTGATTTCTTTTTAGGTTCTATATCACTTAATGGTAAATGCGATGCAGCAACAACAGTAACTGAAGTTGTTGCTTCTTTGAAGGGTAGAAAGCGATTGAGCGAATTGCTTCGGTTAACGTTATTATTGCTAAACTTTAAACCCATACTCCTTCCTTCTTCAATTCCAATCTAATGGAAATTTTTTCGTTACCGAAATCTATATGTTCACCGTGTTGATCCACGAGATTTATTGTGATTTTAGTTATAATCTTGGTGTTTTACTTCCAAAAATGTGGGATTTGTGGGAACTTTATTCAATCTAAACCCAGGTGCCACTAATATATCTATCTCACTCAGCATCTTAACTACTTCGACGTTTCTATATGATCCCGTTATTATATTACAATTTAGGTGAATATTTGCGTGTTTTAGAATTTGTACATCCAAATCGGAGCAATTTCCTAGATTTAATTCGAGGACTTTAGAGCTGAACCCTAGCATACGACCAATGCTTCTAAACTGCTTAAAATTGATTGCGTGTTTGCCTTTTATTACACATTAAAGGGTGCTATTATTGGCCATGAATTGGAAAATATATTCGATATTAAACATGAAGTTAAGTTATTTTTGCTATTGGCATCGAGCGTCTCAGATAAGCGTTTAGTGAATACATTTTGCAAGTATGCGTTAATCTCATCAATTTCATATGCACCGTGTGGAATTGAAATTTCCTCAAGTTTCTTTGTATCGTCATCTATATAATGTAGCTTCTCATTGTTGCTAGTAGTATTTCTAATGGAATTGCAACCGTAGAAACCAACTAAAGCCAAAACATATTTATATCTGGGATCTAATTCATTTGACGGATAAAAATCGTATAGCTAGTCGTGCTCCCCGAGCCCTCCAAACTGAACGTATTCGACATGACAACTAAAGATTTTGTTAAGATTCCAACTTATTATACAAGAATTTAAGACAAATGCCCGCAGTTGAATGTGTTGATCTTTTGCATCCTTTTATAGTCGTAGTAAATATCGCAGCCTTGAAAATATTTAATAACTTCCATAGGAGAAGTTATATTTCTAAAACTATCAAAATAGAAAACTTTGCTACCAGTCATCTTATAGCAGTTTGATGTCTGTTGGTGGTTTATGAGGCAAATTTAGTAGTTTTTTGATATATTTGCCTGTCGCAAGTATAATGCACTGCCTGTTTTGTTTGGTTTCAAATAAAGTCCCGATCCTTTCTTTCCTATAGCAATAGGTTCCATAATTCTATTGTGATGACTGGATTCTGATTGAAATTGTTTTGCAGCATTTGAATCATTTACCGCCTTAGCGATTCTGGTAGCACCGCCACTTAACATCCCCAGTGCTGATAGGCTAACAAACAATGGTATTAAAGGAATAATACCTCCTGTTTTGGGTAAAAGTATTATGTTTGGTACTCTAGCCTTTTTTCTTCCACCTGAAGCATGAATTACCGAACGAATCTTCGCTAATGCGAAATTTATTATATTCGAGGTCAATCCATGACCAAACACATTTCTGTTTCTTTTAATGCCGTTAGTGTTGAAACCAATTTTTATTTTCTTTAAAATTTTGAAATTAAACTTTATCACGCGGCAAAATTTTCATAGTTGTTGTCTTTTATTGGATTTTGATGCGCCCATGCCTAATTTACGTTTAAGTTTAATCACTTCTGCTACAGTTATTGCTGCTACTCGTTCACTTGCAGAAGCGTCCTTTGATTTAACTCTGCCCCAGGCCTTTTATTGCAATATTTTATCAACCTGATTCCAATTACTCAAGTCATTACTATCGCGATATGCGATATGATTCCTGCATGCCTCGTCCAACTGATTTTTGCCTGGATCATTGCATGCTAGACGTTTCTCTAACTTTGTCCCCGAGCCATAATAATTATATTCGGGGAGGTGCATTTTAATAAGTAACTTATTGATGAGAGAATTTACAAAACCTATGCCAACGTTTGATCTTTTCTTACCCATTGTTACTCGTTGCTGGTACAATGGATTATGCGATGTTTCTGATTTATTTCTTATATTTATATCCAAAATAATTAGAGTTAAAAATTTAATTTTTTATTTATATTTATCTAAAGTTATATATAAGTTTTCCATTATAAAACTATTTCATTGATAAATATTAAAATATTTACATTGTAATTAAAACATCAATCTGGTAAAGGATTATTACATCGTCATATATTTATTGTACAAGTAATATATATTAGATAAAGCGCAAATGCACTAAGTTTTGGCATGATAGAAGCATGAAAGTTCAGCTGGAGTTAATACAGGGTGTTCTTCTAATTCAAATACCTGTTAAGAGACGATTTTTCTTATGTAATCAACCTTTTCGGGTCCTTTAATGAACATTATATCTCCATCCTGTATTAATTGCTGAAGTATGCTTGGGAGAGCATATGTTGAAGTAAATCCCTAGGACCATTCTATGCAATGGTAGTTTTCATACGCCATCTGTTCTATTTTTTGAATTCAGGATCCAAGTTGAATATAAGAAACGGTGCTTTGAAGATAAAATGTGATATTGATATGCCATTATAAATTGCGAGCTCTTTAGGTATGATCTCGGTATTGGATGCCTTAAAGACTTGAATATCGATTATGAATTTCATTGTCGATTGCGCGCAAACGTTCACTTGAAAAGTTCTAATGAATATGAATTAAAATCGGTGCTTCCATTGTATGTGAAGCTTCGCTACTTGACCAATCGTAATAATTACAAAAAGATTCGATTATTCTGAGGAAGTTTGAACAATTGAGAGCCTGATCTCAATATGCAGCATTTTATAGTCACGAGCTGTGACGTCATCAGTTTATGCTTGTTACAACCTGTCATCTACCGCGGGATATTACTAACATTAATTACATATTTGAATATGGTCGCGATAAATTCAATCAGCGCATAGATTTTTTTAAATTTATTTCCAGACTAATTGTATCATTAAAGAATTTGAGATAAATTTAATTAGAACTCCGATTTTTACATTAATTGTTCGATTAATTACATAATAATGAATTTGAAATAACCATTCCCGTATAAATTCAATTCATAAAAAATATAATTATAAAAAATATTCCTTAATAAAATTAAAATATGTGAATGAAAATAAATGTTTGATTATTTAAATTAATTTCTCTACTAATTATTTTAATTGAACTGCGAATTAAGCCGCGAAACAGCGAATAAAACGGCGATTAATTTAATTAGAGTGCCAATTTTTTAAATTAATTTTCCAGATAATTATATAATTAAAGAACTTGAGATAAATTTAATTGTAGCTCCGATTTTTTACATAATTAGCCGATTAATTACATATTAATGAATTTTAAATAAATTCGAATTATAAAAAATATAATTATCAAAAATATTCCTTAATAAAATTAAACTATATAAATGGAATAAATGTTTCATTTTTTTACATTAATTTCCCGACCAATTATTTTAATTGAATCGCAAATTAAACCACGAATAAAACCGCGGAACCATGAATAAATCCGCGAATTAAACCGCTAATTTACATCCACACCGGGGGCCGCCAATTACTATAGTTAAAAATGTGGGTGTGTGGGTAGCTCAGAATGCGTTAATCTTATCTATTAACGAATGTTAACAATAGCATCATCAGTAGTAGACAAATATAGACGTTATGTAAGCTTTTGAATCAATCATTGGCATTGATCATAATGGTTTTGTGGGTAAGATAAGAAATTTAAAAATTATATCCGAATAACAACACGGATAAAAAAAGTGTTTTCATCATCACATGCGAAATTTGAAATATTAAGAAATCACTTACAACTGAAACCTCAAGCAATACCGAAATTAATACATGTGTGGAATGTTAGCTATAGGAAACGGGTAATCGCAATTTTCTGAATTGTGTGCCGCTTTGGATCTTTCTGTGATGTCCTAGTTGACATAAAAAAATATAGAAACTGCTGAAGAAATTTTTCAAGACTTGCATGAAATGAGGATCGCTGGGCAAGAAGAAGCTGAATTGGCTAATGGGGCAAGTGAAGTTGACAGTTATGGCTATCTAATAATTACAATTATCGCAAATGGTGCCTACAGTAAGAAATACTATGGAAAAAATTACGTGTCTTCTGGAGCTGGTTGCATTATTGGGGCTAGAACCAAGAAATTATTGCATATAAAAGTGAGGAATAAATACTGCTCAGTATCGCACCATAAAGATGTCAAAAAAACAGACATATCATCACATAATAATTCTAAAAACTGGCCAGGTATAACGACTTCTATGGAATAAGAAATAATTTTAAAAGGCTTTAAATCATTTTGGGAAACACATGGATTGAATTACGGAAAATTATTGCTGATTGTGACATGTGTGAACAAATGGCAATGAGAGAATTACTATTAATTGATGAAAAGGAAAACTTGGTGAAATATAACAACTCCTATTTTCCAATATAGTCTCCTCTAACTTCAATATATTTATTGCAATGACTAATAATTCTATACTTTTCTAAAAATAATTTAAAGTTTTTCCCCCAAAATGTTCTATTACAATTCCTTGTTTCTTACTATCATCCTGTAAACGATGGGCCCTAAAGTCTTTTTTTAAATTAGAAAAAAATAAGAATCACTAGGAGCCATGTCCGGACGATGGATGTTCCAATTCCTTGAAGCCGCATTCGCGGTTGGCAATTTGTGAAATGGCGGTAGTATGGATGGGTGCATTGTCGTGTAATATCTGCAACACTTCCTGTGAGATTTTCTTAATGTATGCAAGAAAGACGCATCATATGCGCCGTTGACAGTTGAATTGCACTTTTAAAGTCAATGAGTAAAATATCCTCATAATCGCAGAATATTGTGGCCATCAACTTTTCCGCTCTTCTGGGATGAGTGTTATCAGCACTATCATTGATTCCCTATTTGATAAAGGATTATAAAATAGAACCTATGTTTCATTCACTGTACCAATGGACTCCAATATCGGTTTTGGGTCGTGCCAACACATGTTTAAACACAAGAGTGCATATTCGACCGGACATACACGTTGGAAAGCAGAAAGAAGATGCAGTACCTATCTTGCACTAACCTTATCCATACCCAAACAGTCAGGGAGAATTTAGCGAATATCTGTTCCAGAAACGTTAGATATCACTGCTAATTTCCTCACTTTCAAACGGCAATCTTCTAATTGTATTTCTTCAATAATTGAAATTTTTTGAGTCGCTATGACTTCAATTGACCCACTCATCACCTTCAAGAGATTCTAGCCCCAAACGAAAACATTTTACCCACTTTTTTAAAGTGAAATGGGAAGAAGAAAAAACACCATTAACGCCATATCTAAACGTTTTTTAATTTTATTAGGCGTATGCCCTTTTGTTAAGAATTAATAACCGCGTGGTACTCAATTTTAGTTAGCTGACGCATTTTCATGCACTAGTCACGTTGTTTGGCGACTAATAAATATTACTGCTCTGTGTATGTGTGTGTATGTAATATATAAAAACAATTTTATTAGTTGGCAATAAATTTAAATTTTTATTGACAAGTGCTTCTGTCAAAAACTTTTTATAAAACAGTAAATTCAATTTTGGAACAAGTATATATTTTAAATGTATAAACATCAATTAATTTTCTTTTCCCTTAATATTAAAACAATTTTAAAATTAGATAAATTAATTAAAAGCCATGTAAGTAGTAACATTTTAGTAGTATTTGATTTAGTGATTGTAATGTTTTTCTTTTTATTAATGCCCTGAAGAAGATGTTGAATAAAACATCGAAAGCTTGGCTAAATGAATAAATAGTTTATTTATTTAAATATAAAAAGCCTAAGATCCCCTGAAAACTA
>JAHWXV010657268.1:0-10449 GCA_024586415.1 Phrixothrix hirtus
AAGGAACATAGAAGTACCCGAAGTGTTGAGGGTAAATTCGAAAAACTACATTAAAGGTTAGTGAACTATATTTGTGAAAGTGACGAACTACGATATAACAATAAATAGTAATCTAACAATTTCAATTAAAAATATTTTAAATAAGTCAACGTTTTAGATTGAATTTTGTTGAGTATTAAATTAAGTTAATTTTTATTTTAAAGCACTGAAATAACATTTGAATTGTTTTTGATTTCTACTTTTAATTTTAAAAGTTGTATGAAAGATTTCTTTGTTAGTCTATTAAAAATAAGTTTGACTGATGAACTAAAGAATCCAAAACTTATTTGATTTAACATTCAATTTGAATTTTGATTGTTTTTTTATTATTATCATTGTTTTATATTTGAATTTTATTTATAGTATTGACAAACTTTATTATCTTTCTTTCAGAGATTTTGAATTAATAATTTTTATTTGTATTATTGATATGAGGTAACGTTGTGCATCTGTTAACAAAGTGTAAGGTGTGTTGTATCATATCCAGAGTAGGTAGGCAACTTGTATAGCGCAAGGCAAAGGTATATTCGATTTAGGCAACCAAACATACAACAGATAATTTACCACATATTTGGTCATCCCAACGTAGGGATTTAAACTCAACTATCAAGATAATTTTAATATAGTAGGATTTTAGCCGTTCGTTCAGAGATTTTCCACATATTTGGCTTGCAACGTGGAGCAATTTGAATCAAGTAACTACAGAATATACAAGTACTTTAATATCGTGGAACTTATTTAGCTGTTCAAACTAATATATATGAGAAACATTCAATATTTCGTAGTCAATTCCAATATCGAAATAAGATTGGATAATTGTGAATGTTTATAAGGAGTTACTAATATAAAGGTATAACATGGTGAAGGTTGGCCCTACTAACGTTCTATATTTAGTAAAAATAACTTTTAGTTGCCCTTGTTTATCAGAAAGTCCATAAACTAAAAAGAGAACGAATTACACGGCCTCATAAAGGACATTCTTAGAGAAAGTATAATTGAACTGTTTTTTGATATTGAAACTGAAAAAATTTGGAATTTGTTAATCGTATTGACCCACATGTGGTGAATGTTGTTATTGAAGTAAAGTATACAGCAATAATGGAAGTTTTTTATTATTTACTTAAATTAGATATTTTGATTTTCTTTTCAATATGCGTACCGGCATTATTTTAACATATTGCTTTAAGACCAATATTTCAATACTTTCATCAAATGAATCATCTTCTAGCATCGTTCCTCCAAAACCTTCTTCATTTGATGAAAACATGTATATCACGTGTAATTAACGCAAGACGATTCTTTTCCTTTCAAAGTTGAGTTTTCATATTCTCAGACTGTAAAAGTACCCTCATAATATCGAAATCGCGATGATAAAAACCGATACAGTTTTTCGCGAGTTTCAATGTTATAATTTTATTATTAAGTAGAAAAACAATTTAAAAGACTTTAAACAAATCGCGAAGTGCGGGAAATACTTAATAATGAAAATAATTAGTTATAGATGTAAATGTTTGTAAACCTAGGAGTTTATCTAATTAAAAATTAGATAAACTACTAATAATGTATTAGTTAAAATAAGTTAAGTTAAGTGTAACACATAAAACCCCGCCGTTTCAAATATGAACATGTAGCAAATTCCAAGTATAGAGTGACTGTAAAGCGCAAGAATGAAATAGAAAACAAAGTACGCGAGTGGAATAAAGATACCGCGTATCAAAATATTATATAAAGAGCGACGCAAGTACGCTTAGAAAACTTCGTTTTCAACCGCGGAGCGAGCGAGCCACTCAGGTGTTAACCTCGAACCGCTTCACTTCACATTTGATCACGAGGCGAGATACTCCGCCTACAGCAGCGAAGCGACACTCTAGCTCCGAGCGCGCCACAACAAACCTCTGAAGCACGCTCTCCTATCGGGGCCCGCTTTAATTTAAAATACATGATTGAGCCGGTGAACTTAGTTTACGCTTGGAAGTTGTAAAACCTTTTTGCCATCGCTGACGAGATCTAGGTAGCCGGGTAGCGGAGATCGTCACCGAAGGCTAATCACGATCGTTCAGTTAAACAGTTGCGAGGGTAACAGTGAAGCTGAAGGGTCGTAGAAACCGCCGCCGTAAGTCACGTGTTGCCTGACTTGTTTTGGCGTCACAGTTACATTAATATAACTTTGTCGTCCGTCCGTTGCTTAGAAGCTAATGCTTGCCGAAACAAACCGTTAGCTATCAATAATAATTGAATACAGTCACTGTTTGAACTTCACTAGTCAAACTCAATATTTAATTACCGTTGTTATAGGATAACTAACGATTGCTTCGTTGTGTATATATTAATTGTAATATTCTAGAGCGTTTATTTAATTTGTTTGAAATCATCGTGATTATTTTAGCGTTAGAGAACGCGTAGTTAATTGTTTTGAATGTTCCACCATGGTTTTGTACATATTTATTCCAAGCTATTCACATTTTTAGCTAGGTATGAACGATGAAGCCTTCCGTTAATGAGAAGTCCTGTAAAAAAAGAACCCGGCCTTCACGCTGTAGTCTATCGAAGCTAAATGTAAATAATTTTCTCCCTCGACATAAGTAGAGAAAAACGAAACGTCACAAGACATGAGGACGAAAATTGTTATGAAAGAAAATAAGACAATATCTGTTCGCGTCATTATGCCTTAAAGAATAAAAACGACAATTATGACATCCTTACCTCCCAATCTTGAAAGAAACAGCAGGGGTTGTTCTCAGATGTAAGTGAGTTGAACCACTTATTATGTATAATTTTATACCATACAATTACTTTTATGGTCACCTATAATCATTTGTAATTCCATCCCAAATGCATTTCCTCGAGGTGTTCCATTTCAATAGAATGGTAATCGAAAAACTTTGTAATGCGCCTATCTTGTTTGATAATACCGTTAACACGTTTATATAAGTACCTCAGAAGAGATCGCGGACACTTTTCTCACTATTGTCACGTGCTAATCCATATTCATGATACGTTCAATTTAATAGAAAGTGCGCAAAAACAAATCTAGCTAGCACTGAGAAGCGGGCGTGAGCATAACGATAAATGGCGTTCAAACACCTTGTAGAACAGGACAAAATCAATAACAACGTGGTCGCCACCTAATTTCTTCACTACAATTACTCATATGGATGTTGACGTACCTTATATACGAGGGCTATCTAGAAAGTCGATCACGTTTTCGTCTATAGCCGCTTTAAGCGTGCGCAATGCGCCCATCTTGATGTCTGCGCATTCCTTGGCTCAGTCAGCATCCACTCGTGTTAGCGCAAGGTTTGTGTCGTTTCCCGTTATTTCACAGTAACAATTTGAAATGTGTTCCGCAATAGAAAATCCAGCGAGTTGTGAGGTGCGATCTGTAATAAGATTTTTGTTAGCGAAAAAATGTAAATCTATTGAAATTTATCGACAACTGTGTGAGGTGTACGGGAACAACGTTATTACTGAAGGTCGAGTGCATCAGTGGTGCATTAGGTTTAAAAATGGCCGAACTAATGTACACGATGAAAAGCGAAGTGGACAACCAACCATGGTGACTGATGAAATTATTGCAAAAGTCGATGAAAAAGTAAACCGCCGATTCACAATAGCAGAGCTTTCACTTAGTTTTACACAAATTTCACGCAGGTACAGAATACTTTCATTTTGTATGGCTTCAAATAAAGATAAGATCCATCCTTCCTATCGCAATTGCCTTCATTATTTTATTATGCTTACTGGTTGCCACTTGAAGTTTTTTTTGCAGCACTTGAATCGTTTATCGTCTTCGCGATCCTAGCTGCGCCATCGCTTAATGTGTTTAACGCCGAGCGAACGGCAAAAAATGGAATTAATGAAAAATATCTCCCGGTTTAGGCAAAGGTAAATACTAGGTACTTTAACATTTTTTCTTCCACCCGCAGCGTGAATGGCTAACCGAGCCGCCGCCAATGATCGATTTATTTTATTCGAAATAATTCCGCCGCCAAACACATCTTTCTTTCTGTTAACACGGGCTCTCTTCAGGGCAACTTTTATGAATATCAGATTGAAACTCTTTCTCTGTTTTCTTTTGATAATCTCATACCTAATTTACGTTTGATTTTCATTGCTTCAGCTACAGCTAGCGCTATCATTCTTTTTCCTGGTGAAGCCTCCTTTGTTTCCATTCTGCCCCAAGCCTTTTCTTGCAGTATTTTATCAGCCTGATGCCGATCATGCCAATTCTTGCCATTTCTATACGCAATATTATGAACCTTACAGGCAGCGTCCAACTAATTCCTACCGGGATCATGACGTACCAGGCGTTTCTCTAACTTTGTCGCCAGACCACAATAATTATATACGGGAACGTGCATTTTTATAGGTGTCGCCAGACAACAATAATTATATACGGGAACGTTCATCTCAATAGGTAACTTGTTGATGAGGGAATTTAAAACTCCTCTTCCAATTTTTGATTTATTCTGTTTATTGCACATTGCTACTCGTTAGATGTGACAATCCGTTATGCGCTGGTTTTATTTATTGCTAATATTTCTATCGTTAAAGACGTGCAGAAGATTAAAGAAATACAATTCAAAAATTATCTATTTATCATTTTTATCAATTACATATTTATCATGCAAATAACAAACATTCCATAAAGCACAAACAGAAGCTGGCTCAGCTGTAGTTAATACTTGTCGTTCGTCAAGTTCGATAATCAGTTGAGGGATAATTTGCCGTATGTAGTCTGCTTTCTCACATCCTTTAACGTAAACAATATCTCCATCTCGGACTAAACGCTGAAGGTGGATGCTGGTGTAAATCCTTCGGACCAATCAATATAGTGTTGATTATACAGTAGCCGTCTCGCGTGCTTTCTGAATTCAGGTTATAACTTGGATATTGAATAAGGCGGTTTTAAGATATAGTGCGATATTGAATTACCATTATAAATAGCTAGTTCTTTAGATATAAATGCAGTTTTGGATGTTTTAAATATTTGCCCATCAGTTAATTTTCATGATTCCGCAAGAGATAATGTTCACAAAAATATTCAAGGTACACTGTGAAAAACTACGTGTGATCTTGTTCAACTGCAGACTAAAAGTGAGAAGTGAAAGTCAGTTTTATACGAGAGTTATCCAGAAAGTCGATTATATTTTGAGCGTGTGCAGCGTGCTCATCTTGACGTCTGCGCGTTCCTTGGCTCAGCCAGCATACAGCGGTGTTAGCACGAGGTTTTTGTCGGTCCCCGTTATTTCACAGTAACAGTTTGAAATGTGTGCCGCAATAGAAAATCCAGCGAATTGCGAGGTGCGATCTGTAATAAGGTTTTTGTTAGCGAAAAAATGTAAATCTATTGAAATTTATCGACAACTGTGTGAGGTGTACGGGAACAACGTTATCACTGAAGGTGGTGTGCGTCAATGGTGCATTAGGTTTAAAAATAGCCGAACTAATGTACACGACGAAAAGCGAAATGGACAACCAAGCATGGTAACTGATGAAATTATTGCAAAAGTCGATGAAAAGGTTAAAGGAAACCGCCGATTCACAATAGCAGAGCTTTCACTTAGTTTTCCACAAATTTCACGCAGTTTTTTGCATCAAATTGTTTCTCAGAAACTGGTATAGCACAAATTTTGTGCAAGATGGGTCCCAAAACTCCTGACAAAAATCACACATTAACATTTTTGGACTCTTACGATAAAGATTGCGCCTCATTACTGGATTGAATCGTAATGGGAGACGAGACGTGGATCAAACATATGAACTGCGAGACCAAATTGCAGTCTATGGAGTGGGGGCACACAAATTCCCCAAAAAAGCCGAGAAATGCATGCAAACCTTGTCTGCAATGAAAATTATGGCAACCGTTTTTTGGGACAGGAAAGGCTTGCTTCTTATTGATTTCCTTGAACGTGGAACAACAATAAACTCCGAGAGGTATTGCCAAACTTTGCAAAATTTAAGAAGAGCGATTAAGAACAAGCGTAGAGGAAGAGTTGAGTTCAAAAACTTTGTTTTTTTCACGATAACGCCAGATCACACACGACAAATCGCACCGGGCCAGTCCTTGAAGATTTTCAGTGTGAGGTTTCTCCTCATCCACCATACAGTCCGGATCTTGCACCCAGCGACTTCCACCCCTCCAAAGATGAAGTCGTGGCTCGCAATGCAGCGCTTTGATGACGATGTGGAACTGAGGTAGAGCGTGACTAATTGGCTGAAGTCTCAGGCGGCAGAATTTTATGACAATGGAATTTAAAAGCTTGTTTACCGCTATGGTAAGTGCCTAAATTTGTATGGTGACTACGTTGAAAAGTAGTATTTCGGTACCGCTTTCAAATGTATATAATACATTTTTTTCTCTTGTACTGAGTTTTTTTACAACAAAACGCAATCGACTTTCTGGATAGCCCTTGTATAATAGACGTTCATTCTTAACTGAAGCAGAAAGGGGCTTCTCAAGGTACAGTCACAGGTTTTAATGCTAAATAAACAAACTCTTACAGGTGTCGGCCTAATTGACACGACTCAGTAAATTAGCCAAAAAAAGGTAGTCCTTTGACTTCCCTTGATTATAATTACAACTGTAATGGGTAATAAATTGTTTTAGCTTCCCTGGTATATAAACTTGACCTACACGCAAGTGCTGATAAAAATTTAAATATGCAAATTTAACATTTAAATTTATAATCGCATCTGTTTACTGTAATCGCCAATGATGATGAGATTTTGAAAAGTCCCCTGTATATTATGGATTCATTTTTTTGATTTACGTTAAACTTTAAAACACCGAACTAAACGAAAAGTATAGTAACCTTATTATAAATATGATTGTCAAAAATTCTTAATCATGGCATGCACATAAAGAGGCGGGTAATAAATTAATTATTTCTACAAAATAGATGATACGAGAACGTGTTACCAAAATATAATGAACGATACTCTTCAAGGGTACAATAACTTAGGCACGGGGTGTCAGATTTTGGTGGCGTTCCGCTAATAAAGGACAAAATCTTATTCTTTAAGTTGCCGCCATGAATTTGTTTCTTAGAAACGGCGTTATTGACAGGACAACGGGGAAAAAAGAAAATAAATAAAAAAAAAATATAAATAGAAATTTATTTAGAGAAAAGTAAATAAATTGGTTGTTTTTGTAATCGGATAAAAAACACGATAGACGCGAATCTTTCACGTCGTGTCGATTACGAAGCTAATCGTTCGAGCAAGTGTGACGGAGGAACGTAATTTCCGGACGTCCGATAGGGTTCGGTGACATTTCAAAAGCGGGTACGCATTCGTCGAATAGTTAGGGCTATAAATTCGGTCGTGTGTTGGCTCTGTGTAAAAGAAAAAAAACTTTCGGTGTGTTTAGGGACTCAACATAGTGTCAAATGTTGGAAGACCCGACCTAATAGATGGAATGGTGTATTTCTGGGAATTTATCAGCGCATTTCGCGCCGTAGCAGTTTTGTTGAACGTGTGAAGTTCTTTGCAGGCGCGGGAATACATAAGCCACTACAGCCGAACATTTTGGGTAATTCAATAACCCAAACTAAGGTATCCCTCTTTTTTTATTGTTCTCTTGCTTCTTACTGTTCGCCTTAAAAAGCCGTAAGAACTTAAACCTTCCCGTGTGACGGGATATCACTAATACATATCTTCTGTGGAGATTGTGGACGCATACTTGCGTTGCCGGTGTCTAAATATAGATTGCCCTAATTTTAGTGTCAGTAGATTTGCGTAGTCCTTCTTCTATCTCTTGAATAAGGCCAAATTCAAGGAACGGAGAAGTTATTCTGTAACCTTTTTGTAACTTTTGGTTGTGTATGTATGTTAATTAACCCTATTTCGTTGTCAGTAGATATGTGTTGTCATTTAATTAGACTTTTATTTTGACAGTAGAATAACCTAATTGATAATATCTTAAATTTTAGAGGATATCTACTAATTAAGACCGCGATCAAAATTTATACTAACCCTTGGGGTCTTGACAAAAGGAACCCCGAAACAAATTAACAAAAGGCCTAGGGAACTGCTTCTAGCTATTCCGAGAACAATTCCATGTCTTGAGCGGCAATCCGAAGTAGTGGCGCCCTCTTTCTCTTCCTATACCCCGATTTCTAGTAGAACGCTGATGGTTCTGGTGTAAATCTTAGGGATCCTCCCTCCTTCGATGAGCTAGTGGCCACCAGTACTGTTGTTGCGGCGTAAAGCCAGAAACTATGGCTCCCATACTATTAGTACACGTTCTACAGGTTAAGTTACAAAAAACGGTAAAAACGATTTTTAGTATAATTAAATTAGGAACACTAAAGGTATCCACAACTAATAATCAATAATGACGTTCTGTAAACAAATAATACTATGTCTTACCGATAATTATTTAAAAAGTTCCTTCTAGGTACATACACTTGTCACACTAGGATTTGGTTATATGTATTATAAAATGAACATACAAAAAAGTTACTGTACATTTCAGTACGCACTTGGATTAAACCAATAAACTAACGACTTTAAAGTTCGACTAATTATGCAAAACATGCATCCGAAACTTAATCTATTGAAATTAAACAAACTGCAGGATTTCTTTAGACTAATCAATTCGTACGGTAAGAAATTTGAATAAGAGGATGTAAAGTAAGAACTACTAATTTTAAAGAGTTATATATCGTCAAACTGACAGATAAGGTGCATGTGGTTGTTCACTTGCGTACATTTTTCAATATCTGGACTCGACTTCGTATATCATACGATGTATCGTTACGGGACCGACTAGGTGAGGACGGTATGGCAAAACTGCTGCAAGAACGAAAAATCGGTTCATTTTACCTAAAGACTCCCCAATGAAAATTAGTGAAATGCACTTCCGATAATAATTAATCGCCACATATTTTAATTTATTCCCCTGTATACAAAATTGTAAATTAGAGAGAACTCACCTTTAAACGAAACAAACCTTACGCTTATTTTCTAATACAAAACCATCAGTTTTCTTTACACCCTCTTAGGATTTTTTTTCATTCTTTAATATGTTAAGCTAAACAAACTACATTGCCCAGGTCACGTAGACCACAACCGAATATGACAAAGCCTCCCGTTATTCTAGGAATTATTAAGCAAACTTGTACATTTTAATTGAAAATAAACCTATTTTAGTTTTTAAAAATGTACACTAGAAAAAAGGAATCCTTACTAAATTATTTTAAAAACCTGTTTTTAAAATTAACGTTGAATTGAAATCTATGCAGACAAATGAATTTTTAACACAGAATTTTATGTATTCTAATTCCAGCAGTGCATACCGAACTTTTCTTTACAACAGAAAGAGTCGTTGATAGTATTTATCAGACATATTTGTTCTTCCAAACCCACAGACTTACCATTGATTTAACCACCAGCCTTTCGCTTTAAACACCTTAATCTAACAGCAAATATCATTTGAACTTAGTTTTCCGCATTCAAAGAGTGTATTTGATAGTTGGTGAAATTTTCGAATCTTTTTGCCATATTAAACACCTGAAATGATCGCAATTAGCACTAACAGATGCAGAATTTGTTGTCTTGTACGTGTGACACTGTTTGTACAGTATGATTTTTATACACGGACGCGTATTGCTTTTTGGACGACATTTATATATTCCTAAACAACTCACAATTAGTTATTTAAGATAAATGTGCCTCAAGCAGCAAACTCAAGAGTAAGGCTTGTCAGATTTTGGTGGAGTTCCGCTAATAAAGAACAAAATCTTTTTTCTTTAAGTTGCCGCCATGGATTTGTTTCTTAGAAACGGGGTTGTTGCTGACAAAAACGGAAAAAAGAAAGATAAGAATTTTAAAGAAAAAGTAAATAAATTGGTTAGATTTTGGAATCGGATAAAAACAACACGATAGACGCATTTCCTTCAGGTCCGTGTCGATTCAGAATCTAATCGTGCCAGAAGTGTGACAGAGAAACGTAATTTCCGAACGTCTGGTAGGGTTCGATAACATTTCAAAAGCGGATGCGCATTTTCCGAGTCGTTAGGGCAATAAAATCGGTCGTGTGTTGGCTCTGTATTTAAAAAAAATGTTCGGTGTATTTAGGGACTCAACATAGTGTCAAATGTTGGAAGAGCCGACCTAAGAAATGAAATGGTATATCTCTGGGAATTGATCAGCGCGTTTCACGCCGTAGCAGTTTTGTTGAACGTGTGAAGTTCTTGCGCAGGGGCAGCAGCCGATAAACCATCACGACGGACCATTTTAGGTAATTCAACCACCCAAACTAATGGACCCCCCTTTTGTTATTGCTCTCTGGCTTCTTACGATTAACCTTAGAAAGGCGTAAGAACTTAAACCTTCCCGTGTAACGGGAGATCAATAATACATATCTTCTGTGGAGATCGTGGACGCATACTTGCGTTGACGGTG